>JAGVSP010003055.1:0-48452 GCA_022494985.1 Micrasema minimum | reverse complement strand
GAACATCTGAAAGCTCCCCCGAATGTTTCCCGCGCATGTTTCGACGGGTGACATTAACGGCAATCAGCGATAAAGCGAATGTCGTGAGATCTGGTGTTTCCGTTAGCGATTGCGGAAACTTGCCACTTCCTGCACACCGGCTGTTTTCCAAATTGGAGATATATCATAGGTGAGGCAGCGTCACTGTTATTTACAAACTTGCGTTTATCAACTTGGGTTGTGATCGTGCTGTGGTTTGATATATTGCACCCTCAGGATAACAAAGACACAACTCTAAAATAATAAAAATTGTTGGTTAATTTTATCGTTGTGTTAGAATCAAGCATTAAAATACATTATAAACATTCTATTTTATCTCCCTACAGAGATGAGGTGGATTTTTTTCCAAATTCAGGAATATGGATATTCGAGCGTTTGCAAGGCTTATGACCTGTCATTGGCTGGGTTAAGTGGCCACTTTATGTAGGTCCATTCCGCTTATTAGCGAATATCCACACCAGGTAACATTTTTGATTTTGTATATGTATATGCTACGAATCGAGAATCATCCACCAGCGAGTTGAAAGCTCCATCTATGCATTGATATTGAAGTTAAGTATTTATTAGCAAATTACTTTATTTTTGTATTTAAGACTCTTCTGACGAGTTAAATTAAGTACTAGTAATCGCCTGCAGATGACTCTGCAATTTATTTTACATATATTTAGACCAAGAATTTTATACAACATTTGTATGATTGATTCTCGATTCGTAGCATATATACAAAATCAAAAATGTTACCTGGTGTTGATATTCGCTAATAAGCGGAATGGGGAATGTTGTAGTACCTATATGAAGTGGCCACTTAACCCAGCCAATGACAGGTCATAAGCCCTGTAAACGTTTGAATATCCACATTCCTGAATTTGGAAAAAAATCTACCTTATCTCTGTAGGGATATAAAATAAAATATATACCTACTCCCGTCTTCAGTATTTGAACACGAACAAAATGTTACATTATAAACATTTGAAGGAATTTATGAAAGTTTAAATCTAATGTCGTATATTTATTCAGAAGCCTCAATAGTGGTCAAATAATTAGTATTCCCGTATTTGCTAAGGCGATAGACTATAGATTTCCTTGAAATCACAAAAAAATGAAAGCTTCAGACTGATAAGTCCTTACATGTGGTTAGTCCTATCGCTTCATAAGTCGATTCTCACCAATTTTGGAAGCTGCGGGACGTGGACATAATATGTCCAATGTCCACGTATATATGTTATGGAACTCTGTCTCATTGTTAAAACAAGACCAGATGATTTTTGCAAACTTGAAAAAATACACGATCATAACACCAGAAACAAAAATAAATTACAGATACCCCTAACAAAATACACGTGTGTTCAAAAAGGGCCTTATTTTATGGCAATCAAGGTATATAATAAGTTGCCAAAATATATTAAAGATCAAGCAGACATAAGAGTTTTTAAAAAAAATGATAAAAAATTATCTAATAAACAATTGTCATTACAGTATGCAGGAATATTTTGATAACCCATAACATTATTATATAATATTGGGTATCTTATTTAGTTTCTTCTTTTGTCATATTTTATTTTAGATTTATTTTTTTTGTATTATGGTTGACTGGAAGAAAATAGCTAGAAGCTATAAGTCCGCCAATTGAATGTAAAATGTATATTTCCTTACCTTCAATAAAGATTTTTATTATTATTATTATTATTATATGTATATATATTATATACTCGGGAGCTGGCGGCTGATCACTCGGCCTGGAGGCAGTTTGTGGAATCCATATGCTCCACATAGGGATGACGATGATGATTAATTTCTTCAGAAAGAGTGCAAAAGTTTTGGATTTTTTAAAAAAAAATTAGGTGTGTGGAAATAGATGTCATTTTTAGCATGATCGTGTTTGTGTCATTTTTTGTGACTCGGACTTTAATCTACGACCCCAACTTTGACTCCACAGCCCAACACCCAAGACTAGATTTCCATCTCTCTCGGGGCTAAATAAGATAATCTATATGTAGATTAGTGAAGATTCCGTAATATAGCTGCCATAATTCCAAATGTCAGAGTGATTTATTACAAGCGATCTAGATTCTAGAATCATCTTCGAGTGCGGATGTCTAAAATGTGACGTTCCAAATTGACACGTTGAAAGAATACAAAAAAATAGATTAAACATTCACTCGAAAAATGGGAAAATTCTTGAAACATAATATATAAATTGACAATAAATCTACAAAAAAATGAGACGTAAAATAATCAGAAAAAATATTCTATAAAACGAATGAATGAATGAATGAAAATATTTTAACTACCAATCCCTTCCGTTATCTACACCTAATGGTGAAAGGGCAAGCAAGGGGTATCGGGCTTGGCAATGGTTATACCATAAGTGCAGAGAATCTTGATAATTTGTTACATCAAGACAGGATGATCAGTACTCAGCTTTATAACCAGTCTAAGTTAGATTTCACATAAATATATGAAATGTTTCATGAATAAATCGCATTAATTATATTTTAAAACACATATTTCATACTGAACACAGTGATTCTCAATTAATCTAACGCAATTATACGAGTAAATTGTATAATAAATATTTTATCAAAAAATGTCATCTGTGTACACTAGTACAATATCGATTGTCCGTAATTTTTCGAATTCAGTTTAAATTCTATACAAATTAAAATATTCATAACAAAAAATAGTTTTACTTCAAATACATTCGTAAGAATTCTTTTTTTAGGGTCAATAAATTAATACAACAATAAATTAATAATGTAATATTATATATGAATGCCCAGGACGCCAAGAACCTGATGCCCTGTAAAAAAGGCAAACATGGTTAAGGCTCTCTCGAGGCATACGTAGTATACGTGGACATCCGCTGTAGACAATCCGTCGGCAGTTTGTGTAAGAACTGCGGGACGTGAACCTGGCCTGGGAGGATTCGCGGGAACAGGCAGCCGATCGCTTGGCTTGGAAGCAGTTTGTGGATTTCGTATGCTCCACACCGGTAGCGGATATGCTATGATGATGATGATATACGAATGAGATTTTTGACGTGATAAAGTCTAAAAAAACGATGAACGCCGGCTGCACACACGAAAAAGCATGACTCATTGTCACTTTCCGCCTGAGCCGAGTGTGCAAGCGAGAGCGCGGAACAAGCGATAGAGAGGCACAATCGGCCTAAGCGTTTGGTTTGTGACGCATCTATCTCTCTTCCACTCCATCGGCCGATGCGTCCAAGTAGAAGGGAGACAGCAGCAGCACACAAGCTACAAAGTGAAAGTGAAATTGTCATCACCAAAATGAAATGAAATCACCAAATTGTGCACTTCCAGACCAAGTAATATGTTTTCGGTAGTACCAGACCGATCCTTTAAAAGGATATTTTAATTTTCCATCACAGCAGGTAGCAAGACTGAACCACGTTAACTTGAAATAATTAACTCCTGCTTTGTATTATACAAAACAATGATGATTCAGTAATAATAATTCAATTCAATTCATAAAAGTGTGCTATTTTTCATCAATGTTTTCTTACGACGTTATCACGTAAAATTATCGTCCGTAAACCGACTTTACAGACAACCAAAAGTTTTTTTTTATTAAAAAGTATTTTATATGTATTTATATTTATAACCTTGGACAGCGCCGAAGCATAAGACTGAAAATCTACCAATGCCGTACTCTATGCACTATTGGGTGCAGACAAGTGATAGTCATAACAATACTAGTTATTGTAATTATGGATATTTCTGATTTCCAAAACATACGATTCAATCGTTCAAGATTTGCTGCTCGCTAACTGAGCAGCGAACGTGACAACGTTATTTGTGTTCGCGCTTTGTGTCTGTATTTGAATCTGTGTCTGTATTCATCTGTATTTGTGTGTATTTATCTGTATCTGTGTCTGTCTGTATCTGTCTGTGTCTGTAGTTGTCTAGTGTCTTGTACCAGGTACACCGAGGACTAATCAAGGATGTGGATTTACCAATTACCAGTCCTTGAAGCTATTACTCATAGACACAATACAACGTAATTTCAGATAATCCTTGAATGATAATAGGTACATCTTCTTACGTAATACAAACTATTGTTATTACTTATATAATATATTTATATTAACTATAAACGTTTATTGTACACCCATATAATTTGTAAAGAACACAGAAGTGAAGCAACGAAAGCAGCAACTCTTGATATCTACTGTCATCCGACGTAGGTGTTTCGGCTGGCATATGCTACGCATGCCCCATGGTTGCCTATTTGACAAGGCATCAGGTTCTCGGCATCCTAGACGTCCTCTGTTGACGATTCGCCGGCAGTTTGCGTCGGAGCTGCGGGACGTGGACTTGACTTGGGAGGATGGACGGGAGCTGGCGGCCGATCGCTTGGCCTGGAGGCAGTTGGTGGAATCCATATGCTCCACATAGGGAGCAGATATGGTATGATGTGATGACATAACTGATGTGCACATTTGCCCAAAAATAAGCTGGGCTCGAGCAATTTAAGAAAAAATAATCTTTTGACCGCTACTAGGAGCGGGTAAGGGAAAGAAGTAGGCAATACTAGTATATAAATAGCAATGAATGTCTTGATGAAAAGAAAATAACGTAGGGTAAAATAAAACAGAAAAAGGCGAAACTCAATTATCATTGCTTACCCTATTTCGGTACAGAACTATCGGATATTTATCTCTATTGACAGTACAGCTGTATATTACTTATCCGTGTGGGTATTTACGTAAAGTTAGACCTACTTGTCGCTATGCAGAGCCTACAAAAGGAGTCATCTAAAAAAACGTTTGTATTGAATATTAACATTTACATATTAAAGCATTTATGATGCGAATCTGCCAGGATATAGAAGTCGAAGAAGGCATGGTGGCGAAATGGCATGGCATGATTAAGTACAAGTAGTTGAAGGAAGATAAGGGAAAATTCTGATAATTGACGTTCGTGCATGAAAAGATATATATATTTAAATGTCGAGGAATTATGCCAGGATAGTGAGAAGTTGCAATCTTTCCTCTCTGCCAACCCCAATGGAAAAAAATGCACCATTAGGTGCATAGGGCACTCGTAGAGTAATCAGTGACATGGACGCAATACGCATGAATCGTAAATGAAACACAAAAAAAATATTGACTCAGTTAAATGGCGTGTTTTCTGTAAAAAGTCGAATTCCTCTTTGTCGAAACCTCTACAATGTACACTACACAGTTTATAAAATTACTTGTCTTAACGATCCTTATAATAATTCAAAATGAACGAGATTCACTGCATTTGGTCTAACTATGCATTATGCACTATTAGATGCATAAGTACACTGGTAAGATTATCCGTGACGCAGACCCAAAACTTTTAAAAATCGCAACATCATTCATTATAAAAACAAATATTAATTTACTGAACCTTTTGTATTTAATGTACTTAAATAACTAACTAACTAACTAACCATCACGCTATTTCCCCGTAGCGGTAGGCAGAGAGGATAGAACGCCACACCACTCTGTCCTGACATGCTTCCTTTGCTTCCTCTTCATTCATACATCTTCTCATGCACATACGCCGATTATTCCGACTTTTCACATGTCCACTTTCAAGTACTTGTCGTACTTGGTCATGCCATGTCTTTCTCGGCTTCCCTTGGCTTCTACATCCAGGCACACTTGCATTTAAACTTGTTTTAGCCGTTCTTTCATCACTCATTCGCTCCACATGACCAAACCATCGTAAACGCCCTTTCTTAATTCTGTCGATAATGCTTATCTCAGCCTTGCACTCTGCTCTAATTTCGACATTTGTACACCTATCATACATAGTCATACCACACATTTGCCTGAGAGATCGCATTTCAACAGCATTTAGTCTACTTTTATCCTTCTTTTTTCAACACCACGCTTCACTACTATACATAAGGGTTAAATAATGTTTAAAAAATGACAAATTCCTCGCTGTTAAGAAATGTAAAAATGTACAAAAATGTTCAAAATGAAAAATGTAAAATAGTTGCTTTATTTAATAAAATACTTTTATTTTTCTTGCTCCAGCATATAATAAATGGACTGGCCAGCTATCTTTTCAGAAGATAATGTTGCGGCTATTTTTGCCATTTTGTCATCCACTTCGCTGGAAATTGAGCAATTTATGGAGGTCGCTGTAATGCTCTCATTTTGTCCAATGGAAAACTTCTCTTGATGTGGCCGTTAGGAATTTCGTCCCAAATAATATCCCTAACAAAATCGCCTCTATTTTCCTCGACATAACGATATTCTCCTGGTTTTAGAAACTATTTTCTAAAAACTTACTAACCATCGCGCCATTTCCCCGAAGGGGTCGGCAGAGAGGATAGAACGCCACACCACTCTGTCCTGGCATACTTCTCTTGCTTCCTCCACATTCATACATCTTCTCATGCACGCACGTCGATTATTCCGACTTCTTACATGCCCACTTTCAAGCACTGGTTTAATTTGATCATGCCATGTCTTTCTCGGCTTTCCTTGACTTCTACATCCAGGCACAGTCGCATCCTATATTTTTTTAGCCGTTCTTTCATCATTCGTTCGCTCTACATGACCGAACTACATGACCGAACCGAAAATGCTTATCTCAGCCTTGCATTCTGCTCTAATTTCAACATTAGTGCACCTATCACACACATTCGCCTGAGAGATCGAATTTCAACTGCATTCAATCTACTTTCAGCCTTATTTTTCCAACTCCATTCTCCATGCTATTTTCTCATTACCAATACTCAGAATATACTGTGATGAAGAAGATTCTGGTCCTCAATATTGAACCAGAATCCCCGTCATCGCTTCACCAACTAGCTCAGAAGTGAACAAGAAATCTCTATGAAATATTTTATTTTAAAAGAATTTATCAAAACGAATCTAATGAATTAAAGCAAGAGAACACATTGCCAAACATACGGGACGCGGACCTGGTAAGAAATAAAAGAAAATAGGAATTTCAATATAACAGTTTAATTAAGGATGATGCAATAATTCTAAGTACAAAAATCATATAAAACCAAGTGTACAGTTTCACATACAAGCTGTCTAACCTAGAAATTTTGAAGTTAAATTTATAAGCTACACTTTCCACACCTCAACCAATTACATTAAATAACACACAATCTAGTCAATCTGAATTTACATTTGGCCATGAAGACTACCTCACTAGGTTGAGGGGAATATACAATAATAATTTTGATAAATCAATTAATTTGCACAAGAGTTAAAATTATAGAAAACATCGACTAGCATACGGCAATCTCGCCCTACTGCTCTAAAACACGCGGAGAATGCCCCGAGGTCAATTTGCATACAGGTGGCGTGCTCGACGGTCTCGGCAGCTGAAGACAGGATCCGTGGAGATGAAGAATGGACTTCGATGACTCGATGAATATAGTGCGCTTTCAAACAGCACGTGGGTACAAAAAAATAACCGGGCAGCTTTATAAGTCGTGAAGTTTGCCAGGATCGCGTGGTTCTCGCCATCAGCGACGATCCAAACCATACGCGTCCAGCGATTTAAACTCCGTATCAACGGATAAAATATTGAGAATAATGTTCATATTCAAGGGACAAAAATGAAGGGAAGTAAGGAAGCCCCTAGTGATTGGAAGAAAAACACAGTAATTAGGCAAGCCGTGGGTGTTATGTTCGGAAAGTCTGATGCTACAAGTGGTTAAAACTTACGGTTCCCTAGGACCGGGCTCCTCACGGATACGGCGTCACCGGCATCCGGGATTTCGCCGTGATTCTACAACACGTCAACTAGCTGGTGTCGGCGGCCATTTTTGCATAGCCAACCTCGCCGTCACAGATAAAACTGTCGAGAGGGACAGTGTTGCCACTTCAGGAAGTCGACGTGAACTCCGGGGCAGGTACCTAGTACCTGACTCGGAATTTACAACGTTACAACATTCCCTCAGTTGACAAAAAAAGAATTAAAAAAAAAGACTTAAACGGCATTTTTTCCTTTAACTTTTGAGCCAATGCTCGAAAGTGCTATTCTAATCCACCTGCAGCATCAAACACCACCCAGCACAACCACACCACTTGCCGTCATACCCAATACGAAAGTTAGACAACCGGGAAACATCTGAAAAGAGAAATATATTAGTAAGCATCCCCTTTAAAACTGTGAAATTAGCGTCACAACGTGACACTGCAAATTTGTGAGAAAAGAAAACTATTTTTAAAAAAACAGAACACTGCCAGGATGTATTTTTTTTATGAATTTATGTTTGTTGACATTGATTTCAAGTTATCTCCCATGGCATCTGTGTCCTAAGTTCTCCATACTGAAATGTTGCTATATTAGGTTCATTTCAGTTATGGATTTCTAATTTATGAAAGGTTAGGTCCTGTGGTTATATTACCAGACCCTACTTCTCACAATTCGTTGACGACTGAGCCAACTTTCTAACTTTATAATCTTAAGTTTTTTATTTTTTTTACCAACAGAGGTTTCGGCCTTTCTTATTGGCCTAAACAGCTGCCATACACATATGATTACCCTGTAATAGGTAATTCACAATATCATAAATGAGAAATTTCCTTAAACAATCTACTCCTACATTGCCTAATGTCTAATGTTCAAGCTTAATCATGAAAATTAGATTTCCCAAGACTGCAAGTCTGACGTAAGGCAGCCCATATTTCGCGATACGCGCTACGTTACCACAAACTCCCAGTTTTCTAAAAACTCAAACGTCATCTAGCTGACGTCGAATCGTTAATTTTAAACGGAAACTTCTCATCACCCTTCGGTGTTCATCTTTCCGCTCGAAAGGATAAACCACCGCACGGGTATAACAACTCTACAATTGCAGGTACGACAACACATCGTCCTAGTCTAAATCTTCTACTCCTACATAGCACTACTACCTTGTAGCAGTCCTCCACTTCTACAATGTGTGTTCACTCCGGGAACCCACAACTGAAATACCTATACTCCTATCTCCAAATTATACGGCACCTGTGTCCCGTATCGACACTATTTAAACTAGAATTGGACAACAAAAAAATATTTAAAACAAATCTAATTTCAATTACTAAAATCTCCCCAAATTTCCCAATATGCCATAGGTAGAATGTTCGTGAAATCATGCGTAGTTCATGACGCTCTGCAAAATCCCACAAACAAACACCGCTAATTTTTTTTAAATATTTACCAAAATTATTAGATATAAAATTACTTGACGAGTCAGGCGCACTCGTTGTCAAGCCATTTTAATTGCGTTGACCTAATTCAGGAAAAAAAAACTAAACTCCTATCTACTATTACAAAAGAAACATCCATGCGATTATATAAGAAACATCCATGCGATTACATGCAGGTGATCAACCCGTGTGCAACATAACCTCACTTTGTTTGTATATTAAACACGCATTAAGTCCCTCTGGTTTGTTGATTACTCCTACGTCAACAAACATAAAAAACTTCCCTACTAAACAACAAACACAACATAACCTCACTATGCTTACTAACTCACAACTTCATTCACCGAATGTAAACAAAGTTAATGACAGCTAGTGATTTTTTGACCGATAAACATTGACAACTGTCAACCAAAATTAAATAAACATTACTCCGTTTTAGCAAGGACACAAACCCCGTTTATTGTTTCCGATTTGACATCATAGATGTCGTTATCGGCGAACAAATTAAAATTATACTATAAAAATCTACAATTAAATAACTACCGGATACTAATTTGATGAGTTCGAAGGCTCCACTACTCCTAGTTCTAACATTTCGTCAAACTGGGCTTCTAACTGCTTTTGCCTTACTGGTGACAGAGGGTAGTCTCTCTGTTTTACCGCAGATCCAGTTGTGACGATCTCGTGCTCCGCGAGTGTAGTGCGTCCAAGTCCTTTCTTCTCGTAGGATATCTCTTCGAACTCCATCACCATTGTTTCCGCTGCTGACGACGCTGCTGTTCCTCCAAGTCGTCAGGAGAGATTAAAGCATCTGATGCAATTTGTGCGAACGCAATGTCGCTTCGATCACGGCCCTGCAGCACGCGATTCTCGAATCTTCGTTCGCCAACTGCAGAACGCCGCGAGTCTTGAATCTTCACCGTCGCACTGCAAAATGCTGCGATCTGTATTAGAAGCGCACCGGATTGTATCTGAAATGATTTACAAAAGTTTTAGACTCCCATCAACCATTATAATAATTCCCCATTTATAAAAGTTTTCAGCTAAAAATTTTTTAAAGAATTTATGTATATCGTTAATCTCAATTTCGATCAAAACAATATGCAGTAGTGTACGTTCACACTAAATTACGAAAAACAAATTATTAGAATGAATCGACACACTTCACTCTAAATTGCAACAACACTCAAAGAAAAATTATTCGTAAAATAACATTATTTCGCAAGAGAAATAATTCAACGTTCCACCAAATCTATAATTTCAATATAAACTGTGTGAAATAATTGAGTAATTGCACAAGTGGTTAACTTAGATAAGTTTCCATGCTTTATCAATTAATCACGAATATTAGAAAAGATTGTAAAAAGTTAACACTTAAGACATCTGTCTTCCACGAAAGCCCAAGCTACAATTCTCGCTCAAAAAAAATTTAACACCCAAAGGTACACTCAGCTTGTATCAAAGTGAAGCTTACAACATTTGTAGCTAGCACAAAAATTACCCACATATTTCTACAAAAAAAATACCCACGAATAATTTCTGATAAAGAAAGTTGTTCACTGGTAAATGCACAAAAATAAAAATGGAACGATATCACCTGACCCTCGCAGATTTTCGAGAGAAAAAAAATGTCCTTCCTCCATGAAATTTTCAGCGTGCCTCTGGTTGAGCTGTCGCGCCGTCGGCTTCGCCTTCCAGCTTCCTTGTAGCGTGCAGCAGACTGGACCATTTCGTAGATTGGCCAGGGTAAGGGAATGGGTGATGTCGAACACAAGAGATGGGTACCACACGACTTAGAAAGATACCGGCGATGTATAGAGAAAATATTTTCCCCATTTTTTCCGTTAATTTTCCCAATTTCTCCCCATTCCACGCTCCCGACATTTGTCCCGTGTTCAATTAAAAAAATATCTAATAGGGCGCCATCATAGAGAATTCTATATGAGGGTTGTTTCGCCCCACGTTGGGCGCCATTTGTGATGAAGAAGATTCTGGTCCTCAATATTGAACCAGAATCCCCGTCATCGCTTCACCAACTAGCTCAGAAGTGAACAAGAAATCTCTATGAAATATTTTATTTTAAAAGAATTTATCAAAACGAATCTAATGAATTAAAGCAAGAGAACACATTGCCAAACATACGGGACGCGGACCTGGTAAGAAATAAAAGAAATAGAAATTTCAATATAACAGTTTAATTAAGGATGATGCAATAATTCTAAGTACAAAAATCATATAAAAACCAAGTGTACAGTTTCACATACAAGCTGTCTAACCTAGAAATTTTGAAGTTAAATTTATAAGCTACACTTTCCACACCTCAACCAATTACATTAATAACACAATCTAGTCAATCTGAATTTACATTTGGCCATGAAGACTACCTCACTAGGTTGAGGGGAATATACAATAATAATTTTGATAAATCAATTAATTTGCACAAGAGTTAAAATTATAGAAAACATCGACTAGCATACGGCAATCTCGCCCTACTGCTCTAAACACGCGGAGAATGCCCCGAGGTCAATTTGCATACAGGTGGCGTGCTCGACGGTCTCGGCAGCTGAAGACAGGATCCGTGGAGATGAAGAATGGACTTCGATGACTCGATGAATATAGTGCGCTTTCAAACAGCACGTGGGTACAAAAAATAACCGGGCAGCTTTATAAGTCGTGAAGTTTGCCAGGATCGCGTGGTTCTCGCCATCAGCGACGATCCAAACCATACGCGTCCAGCGATTTAAACTCCGTATCAACGGATAAAATATTGAGAATAATGTTCATATTCAAGGGACAAAAATGAAGGGAAGTAAGGAAGCCCCTAGTGATTGGAAGAAAAACACAGTAATTAGGCAAGCCGTGGGTGTTATGTTCGGAAAGTCTGATGCTACAAGTGGTTAAAACTTACGGTTCCCTAGGACCGGGCTCCTCACGGATACGGCGTCACCGGCATCCGGGATTTCGCCGTGATTCTACAACACGTCAACTAGCTGGTGTCGGCGGCCATTTTTGCATAGCCAACCTCGCCGTCACAGATAAAACTGTCGAGAGGGACAGTGTTGCCACTTCAGGAAGTCGACGTGAACTCCGGGGCAGGTACCTAGTACCTGACTCGGAATTTACAACGTTACAATACTCATTACCGTCTTTACTCATAGAAAATGAAAGTTCTTAAAATCTCCTTATCCACTTAATAATGCATAGGACACGACACAGGTAGTATTAACATCGGTGCAGCGAATTTGATTATTTTACTGCAAAAGGGTAAGATAATCAGCCATACGCTTCAGCGCCATTCCAAGGTATATTATTCATAAAAAATAATGGTAAAAACTACACGTTTAAACTACTTTTACTACTACTTACTATTAAACCATATACTACCTATATTTACCTTACTATGATTACTACTTATATTATGTATTTTTTAGCGTAACCTCCTTCACCAAGCACAAGACCTTGTCTCTTTTACTGGTGAGGTATAGCGTTATGGTTGTATTGTATAATTATTGTGATATTAAGCTTTGTAAATTTGATTCGATAATGTATTAAATAAATCAATTTTAAATAAATAATAAAATATATATATATGTTATATATTATTTATGTTGAACTCCAAAGGCATCGAAACCGCGACCTCGTGCATGGTAGCCCAACGCACTACCGCTACACCGTGACGCGAACAAAACATTCAATGTGCTAAAAAATTATCGATTGATATGGCATTTATTTTGTAGAACTCCATGATATCTTATGTTAAAATCAAAAAACGATTCTTTTGGTTCTACGTGATTTTATTATCAAGTTATTTTTTACATCTTACATCTTATAAATGTTTCAACGCCACAGTTTGATAATGCCCTTACAAGGCGAAACAATTGTCACTTACTTGATAATAAAATCACGTAGAACAAAAAAAATCGTTTTTTGATTGTAACATAAGGTGCTAAAAAATTGTTTGAAATGACGCCAAAATAAAATAAAACAAACCCATTCTTACTGCGCATTTTTTACGAAAAATTAATATTTGCGTTGTTTTTATTAAACCCAATATTTCATTTACTGTAAGTAAAAATATTTAAGGAAAATGTGAGTAATATTATAATTCGAATTTCTCTGTCAACTAAAATAATTTTAATTCTTATTAAGCTTTAGACATATAAGAAATATACAACTAGTAATAAATTATCGTCCACGAATAATAAAGCCTTTTTCTGAATAAAAATATTTCCAGACGAAGTTTAGCTATCGTTGAATATTCAGAAATAAACTAAAGTGGGAGAACTTTCTATAAACTGATTAATATATTCAGAAAATTATGTATGCCTCACGTTTACGTGGTGTTCGGTTTGAGCAGGGTGTTTTGCGTCTTGCTGCGAAAAATATATTTTTCTTATAATTAATGAACCTGGTTATTACTTTTTAAATATTGCTTTTTAGCTAATTAAAACAAAGCCGTCGGAAGAGCGCACTCCAAAATGTTTATTTTTATTTTTATTTACAATATTATTGAGAAGAGTGAAGCTTTTTTCATTGCTAAATATTCTGACAGAACTCAAGTTGTTTATTATTTTATTAACAAATTAATTACTTAAGTATTTTTTAAATGAAAACGAGTTTTATTGTAAGAATTTTTTAGCTTTAAGTTCATTTTGCCGTTTTCAAAATTAAATTGATTTCAACAGTTATTTTGAAAATAAGTTCCAACATTTTTGTTTGATTCTATAAACGTGAACTTAACAGATGACCGAAATTATCGAAAAAGCTGTAGATCAATTTAAAACTTTTTAAGTATTTTTTTATCAAAGAGTCGTTTATATTAGTTACAAAGCAATTTAAACAGTCGTAAATTTAAAAAAAGGTATTTTTATTGGTCAGTCGTGTTAGGATCCTTTTCAAAAGTCCAAGTTCGACTCCCAGGAGCACATAATATCAAACGGGTATAAATAATTCAACCCTTTCTAAAGCTTTCCGTGCATCCCTTGAGAAAAAAGTTGTGTAACTTCTGATTTGAGCTTGATCCTTTTATTTCCGAGTCACGTAGAAAAAATACGTTTTACGGGAACAGCGAGAAAAAAGGAATTACCTAATAATTCCTTAAAAACATTATTAAAAATACTGCAGTAATTATAATAAAAGCTTTACTCTTTCCCTAGACCGTGTGTTTTTTTCCATATAGCACAGATCTTTATCCAAATCTACTGATTTTTTAAAGCCGATCCGCGAAATTTAATAGATTCAGAAACTATAAATAAATCGTCACTATCATTGCATATCTACTTCCTATCCAACCGATCGGCTCTAGTTCCCATGCATCCTCCCAAGTCAGGTCTACGTCCAGTAGTTCTGGTGTAAACTGCTGTAGGATTTTCAACATTTTCAACAACTCAAAGATAATAGAAGAATATTAAATGATTTGCTCTTTCTGTTTAAAGTATTAAAATCTATGTTTGATTTGTCAACTAACAATTTTAATTAGTATACGAGTGCCCGGTCGAGTTAACCGCAGTAATGCACTATTTTACTGTATCCAATCATCGACCAATTACAGTGCTAACTCACCGATACGAAGAATGCACGCACTGGCTAACAAGTATACTAACAATATTGATGTGTTTAACACATATGTAGTGCATTTTAGGGAACAGTGTCTGGCTGCCATCTCTGGCGGTAATAAATAGCTACCTACTGTGTAATCATTTAAAAATGTCTATATGTAAAAGCCCTATGGGCGTAAAAATAATAAAATAAATAAATAAATAATCAGTTCGGAGTCTAATAGATAAATCCTGATAAATTATGTCAACACTGAATAATTCATCAGCCAACTAAGAATACTTATTTTAAAATGATGAATTAATTGTATCTGTCTACATGATTATTATTACTGAAAACTTTTTTTCAACGAGCATGAATCATTAGTAAACAATTTTTTCTCAAATATTATTGATATCTCAAACAGAGCCAGATAAACTCTGAAAACGAAGTGTGGATTACCTAGTCGTTTACAGGACTTATGACCTGGCTGGGTTTTATTTTTTCTCCGTTTAGTATATTGTCTTGTTTATATTGAACCATACTGTGTAAGGGGTGGATTTGAGAATTGATTAACATTTGTTTTCCCCATTCCTGTTCTGATTTTCTTCCCTTCTTATTTTCTGTTATAAATCGTAGGCCATGTTGGTACGGAATATCTATTGGTATATTTCCATAAGATTAATCAGTCATCGGGGACATTACAATACATTGTTTACGAGTGATAAGACTTGAATAAATAAATATTACTTGTGATAATTTGAGTCCAGGATCTGAACATAATTATATTGATTTAAAATAGTATATTACTTTTAAAAAGTAGTCAAAAATGATAATACCGTGAAAAATAGCACGCTGTTTTGAATTGGGTTCTTTCCGATTTTTTATTTCAAAAAATTGATTAAAAATTACAATATCAAAGGATTTTTTTTTAAAAATTTACGATGTCATATAAATTTTTTAGCGCGGTTTCAAATAGCGCTTTTTCAAATCGCTCGCAAAATCCTTCATTTGGCGCGCATGCGGTGTGACGTCACAGCAATATAGGCGCTCACTTCGTAATGAATTTCACGCCTTTCATGGTAGACGGGTATGACGTCATTAACCAATAACGGGCGTTAAAAATCATTCGTATTTTCGTGTTTTTAAAACATAAATTTATAAATGAAAACAACATTTTTTGATCATTGTATTTTATATATCGTTGGAATTGTAAAAATATACTTTAAATATTTATAACGTTTTTAAGAATATTCGTGTTATCGGGAAGAACCATATCGTGTACAATCATAAAGTTTTTATTTTGTTGTTTCCACGAACTTATACAATATTGTTACTTTCGTATTAAAGGCTTCGCACAAGAATACACTAGAAGGGGTGTTTTCATATAAATATTCTAAAAATAAACGCTTCCTTGGATTAATTTCATAACACCACTTATTATCAAATTCCACCTTCTAAAGACTTCAGCACTTAGGCCAATACACGAAACGTGTGAGGTAGATGTCAAGTGATGACGTAGATGCCTGTTGATGACGTGGCGAGTGTGAAATTAAATTTAAATTCAAGATTTTTTTAAAAATCGAATTTTCTTTTCCTCCGTCCTTGCGACGTGGCTCGCCCAGTTGCTCGATCACAGATCACTATCGACGCGGTAATAATCGACATGATAACGATTTCTTACCATGGATGTATGGGGTGTACCTAGTTGGTCACCAATTTGATAGGTCACCTAGTTGGTGGCCCAATAATGTGGTATGTATTTATGCGGGTGCACAGAAGGAGAGAAAGTAAAACAGGTACTTACGATTTGCAATACAATGATTTATTCACAAAAGTAATCTACTGAAGCTAACACTCTGTAATAAAGATTCTACAAACTAAATTAGGCAAAATAAAATGACGATGCGAAATACTAAGTTGGCGGGAATTCTGTGCCCAAATTCGCGTGCGGTGACGAAGGAAGTCCAAAAGATTCTCGTCGCCAGTTTGGCGAATTCGTACGTTTACGTCGGCGGTTCGGCAACTGTCGGCTCGTGACGTCTACGCCGGCCGGCGGTCGGCCACTGTCGTCTCGTGACGTCATTGTCGCCCGCCACAGATGTTTAACGTTTTCGCGATCACAATGGAACACGAGTTAAAAGTTATTATTAAAGGGATTATTAAACGAGCGCATCTAGTCGCGAGCCATTTCCCGAGATATATCTTCTTCGCACATATCTTCATTCAATCTTTCTCGAGTGCCGTATTTCATTTAGCCGGCGTTCGGCAAGCCAAATATTGAGAAAAGCAGTCGACATAATAAACAATCCGACACGCGCGTTGATTTGACGTTTGACGTTTGGCCGCGATATCGCGTGCGAGCACCGAGCCGAGCATTGCCGAGGCAACGGCGAACGTGGTATGAACGTATGTTCATTGTGATCGGTCAAATCGTTAGCGTTAGCGCGTGGTTAGCACGTTTTTAACTACGTCGATAGTTATCTGTGATTGAGCTCCAGGGGAGTCTTTCTATCTTTATGTGTTGTGTGATGGAAGGGTTCCTCGTATGGCTTATATAATTCTTCATTATATCTCACGGAATAATGATTAATTCATTTAATACAATAAGTATTGTTATATTGGTATTTCTTATGTTATAACCCTTTTAAATGCGATGCTAGGTATCTTATTAGACGTATACTTTATAAACGATTTTAACCTTTATCGTTTGAAATGGTTAGAGTGGTTATCCTACCCACGAGATTAAATCCATACTGCCGTTTTTATTATGTGAGAGTTTATTGCATGTTATAAAGTTTCATGTACGGGTAATCTAGTGAGGATAATTTCACCAGTAAATCCACATTCAACCCCCAATTTTCACAGAGAATACTCTGAAATATTATATCTTTAAGAGGAAAGGGCTGTAAGAGTATTTTGTAAGTATTAATTCCTTATTTAATTTTGTTTAGCACCTACCTATAAATAATTTTAGCTATAGTAAAAAGAAAAAAATTACTTATTAATATACGCGACAAATATATTTATTTTTATTTATCGTTTAACGTATGACTAAAAAAGGTATTTTCGAGTATCACGTATCAAGTATTGGTTCCCGATGGTCCCGGGTTCCGATAGAGTAAATTTATTGAAATGTGGTTGCCCGCGTAACCCTTATGTAAATATCGTTAAATGAAACGTTAGTGAAACGTTAGTGAAACGTTAGTGAAACGTTAGTGAAACGTTAGTGAAACGTTAGTGAAACGTTAGTGAAACGTTAGTGAAAACGTTAGTAAAACGTTAGTGAAACGTTTGTGAAACGTTAGTGAAACGTTAGTGAAACGTTAGTGAAACGTTAGTGAAACGTTACCCTAAATGCCCATGAAACCTAAGACTGACTGATGCTAATAAGAGAAAAAAGAATGTAATCAAAGTAAGATTTTTTAAACATTCAATGTGCCAATCATAATACATTATTATACTAAACATTGCTTTAAAGTCGACAAGTCTTCTTGTTGGTATCACTTTACCAAATAAAAAAAAACATTTTTAAATAAAACGTATGCAATTTGTCTTATTAAAACTTGACAGTTGGAATTAAACCCTCGTTTCAAAAGCAGAAATATGACGTACAAAACAGGCATGTAACAGGACTTTCAGTTTCCAGCCAATCTCGCCATCCTGATTGAAATTTAATCCCGGATTAGGCTGCATTGTTTGCTAACAAATATAAGCTGCTTTCGAAAATAATAATTATTACGAACGGATATATTATTATTAAAACTGAGACCTAAGGTTAAAATATCTTATATTTATAAACAACATTTTGAGTGTGTCTTGTAGACAAAAAATCTTATATTTAAATGGTTTTGCCTTCAATTCCTTGAGGTTTCATTAAGGAAATTTAATTCTAAAAGGTAAATTATAACATCCTAATAATTGTATTATAAGTCAGTGTTAATATTTTTTTAAAGACGAGTTATATTAATTTGTCTATCGGTTTAGAGACATAACCCATATCTTCGTCAGAAAATTTACGCTTCATGCAAATACCACTACACACCTTCCACTTAATGGTGCATAAGGCACTGCATAGGTAATAGTTACAACGGTGCAATGTATTTAGACAATTTTACCACATTAAGGTAACATGATCAATGATCAGTCTTACACTTTAGTGCCTAGTGTGAAAAAAACATATTTTAATCTAATATTCTGAGTCGACCCCACGGGAAACGAACTCGCGACCTCATGCATGGTAGCCCAATGCGCTAACTACTGCACCATGAAGCGGACTATCATAATTACATACAAAAAAAAAATTAGTACTAATTGAACCAAGAATCTAATAGCTGATGAATTTTCTCTTTTTCTAAAATGACGGTTATAAAAGCGTGCATTATTTTTCATTTATTCCCTAAATCATTTTATAATCTAAAAAGCGTGTTTTAACTGAGAATCTTTTATAAAGTTTGCTCTCAGGAGGCTCTTAGTGAATATTCCTAATGTCTTCATGAACTTTCATATTTTTATCCATTTGCTACCTCATACATTTTGAACTCTCTCCGATTTTAAAGTTTGAATGAGAAATCGTGGTTCAAGTCAGGAGATTATGGAAAATGGACCTAATCTTCAATAGTATAATTGGCTGCGCACAGTGTGTAAGGGGAAAACTTTGTCATTTTTATATCTCTACAGAGATGCAGTAGATTTTTTTTCAAATTCGGGAATATGGATATTCAAGCGTTTACAGGGCTTATGACCTGTCATTGGCTGGGATAAGTGGCCACTTGTCGTTCTATAACATTCCACATTTCCGCTTATTTAGCGAGTATCCACATCACGTAACATTTTTGATTCTGCTTATATGTTACGAATTGAAAACCATTCGCAAGCGCGTAACTAGCGACATCTATGCATCGATGTTGAAGTTAAGTATTTAATAGCATTTTTTTGTTATTTTAATACAGATTTGTGTACAAGCATTTAATTGAAATCTTGAAAAATGGGACCAAAAAATCTAGTTTAATTGAAATATATAAAAAATATAGGGTTTTTACAAAGTAAGTGCCAAGTCAATCAATTTTCATCTAATACTTCATAGTGAATAATGATTAAATAAAAAAAACTTCGTTATTGTTGTTTTTATTCTATAAAAGTTCATAAATAATAAAAATTAAATTTTGGAGTTTCTGTATTCTATAAATTCTATTTCTGAATGTGTTTTTCAAATAAAAATATTTCATACGTGATACCTAGAACTGGCGCTGAACCGTATGTCTCTTAACCTTTACAATGATCATGTTTTGTTACACTTGTATGTCAATGCAGTACCCTATGCACCATAAGTAATAATAAAAAATACTATCAGCAAACTAATGATAATTTTTTAATATTTCGATTATTTTGTACTGTATTTGTCATAACTGCAATATTTTTTAACAGGATAGTGAATACAACAACTACTACTACTTTCCCTTATCCGCACTCAATAGTGCATAGGGCATTGCATTGGTACACCAAGTATTATCATTAGATTATGAATAAGTGGTTGATAAATGTTACAGCAAATAAATTCAAAAGGTGTAATACATTTAATATTTATTTATTGTACATAATAATATTTCGTCTTCTTTGTCATTGTTGAGATATTTTTTATTAATTTACTGAGAAAATTAAAAATAAATTTTTAAATACCACACTGTGCGTAGTGATGCCCTACTTTATGAAAAAAATTGAAGTTTAATTTTACAAGAAAGGTTCGCTTCGCCTTTTCCAATTGAATACTTTTTTGCTATTGGCTTAAGGGAGATTTATCACTTCCTTTTTTGTACAATTGTCTTAGACGTTTTAAAATTCTTTGAATTGTAACTTGCAGGTTTTTGAAGAAAAGAAATGTTAGTTTCAATCTTGTAAAGTGGTTTGAAAAGAAAATTTATTGCAATTTGATACTGCTGAATAGATTTTTTCTTAGGAATTTTTGTTGAAATATTATATAAAAAGTTTATTGTCACGTTCTTAGTATGCTAAATGTTTTATCAGTGATTTTTTCTTTTCTTTTTTAATCATTACATATACTTACATTTTTATTTTTTTATTTTTATTATTATTTTTATTTAGTACAAATTAATTTTTTACTTTGACTAATACACTTAATACATTACACTTAATTTCGTATAGTCCATTGTTTTGCTGGCCATAAAAAAATGTACTTAAAAAAAAATTCTTCATAGGTTTGATGCAGAAAAAGGCAAAGATAAACATTATCGATAAAATTATTAACGATTTCTTGCGATCGATGGTTCGGTCTTGTGGAGCGAATGAATAATGAAAGAACGGCTACAAATATTTCGAGGATGGCCCAAAAATACATGAAAAGGCTTGATCAAGTAACTACAACAAAAACTTAATTGTGGTCATGTAAAAAGTCGAAATAATTTGGCGTGCGTACATGAGAAATTTTGTAATTGTGAAGGAAGCAAGATAAATTTTCCAAGACAGAAAGATGTGGCGTTCTATCCTCTCAGCCTCTCCCTTCGGGGAAATGGCGTGATGGTTATTTATTACTTAGCAATAATACGATCTCATAATGAAATTCGTTGACACGAACTTTCCCATATACAATGTAAATGCCTCATCGCAAAATTCTGAAATACGATTTTGCTTATTACAAAAATCTATAATTTTTTCGATCACCATTTTTTCATAAATTATACTACTTATATTTACTACCTACTATTATACTTTTTATTACTTATATTTACCTTACTATGATTACTTATTTTATTATGTATATTTTAGCGTAATCTCCCCTCCCTCACCAAGCATAAGAGCTTGTCTTTTTATTGACGAGGAATACCGATATGGGTATATTGTATAAGTATTGTCACAAGCTTTGTAAAATGGATTTGATAAAGTATTGTGGCGGGTCGACAACGACGGCACGAGCCGAACATTTGCCGAACGCCGACGTAGAGCGTACGAACGGGCCAAACCGGCTTCGAGAATACTACCGGATTCCGACCTCACCGCACGCGTCTTCGAGGCACAAAATTACCGCCAATTTAGATTTACCAACTTCATTTTATTTTGCATAATATAGTTATTAGAATCCTTCTTTCAATGTGTTAACTTCAGTAGTTTAGTTTCGTGAATAAATCTTTGTGTAAAACGTAAGTACCCTGTTTTACTTGCTCTCATTCTGTGCACCCACATAACTTTGTACATCACACAATTAGGCCACCAACTAGGTGCCTACATAAAGGTGGTAACCAGACCACTAAAGTATTAAATAAATATTAAAAAAAAAAAAAAAAAAATTTTTATTTATTCCTTAAAATTAATACAAATACATTTTACTGCCTAACTAGTCTTAGACCCGTTTTAAGGCAGTAGATACATAAAATTGACATACATTATTTTTTCCAATCATATTAATGTTACATTTCTGTTGTTAATATATAATAATATTATTATATAATATGGAAAATTACTAAGTGCTTATAATGTAAATTGTATGTATTATTAATAGAAAATAGAAAATTTCATTGGAGATTTAGTGCCCCAGATAAGACATTATTAATATAAATACTGTACTCTGTACAGAATCGTCTTGGCATTTTCTCACGTCTTTCATATTTCAGGAATTTCATTAAGAGGCAGTTTCAGGTATTTTCAATGGTTTCCTTGCGTCGTGAGGGGTATACTAAATACACGGAGGATCGTTAGTATATACCAATATATACAACCAGGTATATATACTTTATAGCACAATGTACATTCATAGAACCTTCTGATAACCATACATAATACGAAGCCTTGACAATTACAGGTTTAATATTACCAAAATTTGAAGAGAAGGAAGGTTTTGTAAAAGCAAAAGTGATTACTGTGAAATTCGGTTATTAATTTTTGGGTGATATTATTAATAATTCTCAAGGATGATTGATCAAATATTCTATACGTACTTTTTTTACAATTATTATTAGATATTCCATGTTAAAATAAAAATATAATATAACAATTTTGGAAAGCAATTTTTTTTTAAACTACAATATATTTTATATTTTAAAAATAATTTTTGAATGAATCAGATCACTATAGATCGTGGGCGTTAAAATCCCACCCTATTACAACTAGTTTCCTACTTTCTGGCACAATTATTTCCGACTATTTAAAATGTTCCCACCTGTTCTTCTCTATGGCTGCGAATCGTGGCACCTAACTAGGGCCCAAGACAGCAGAATACTAAGTTTTGAGAATAGGTGTCTTAGAAGAATTTTAGGTGTGCGGTGGTTTGACTTTGTAAGGAACACAGAGGTGAGGCAACGGACACAGCAACCCTTGGTATCTACTGTCATCCGGCGAAGGCGTTTCGGCTGGCTAGGCCATATACTACGTATGCCTTCCGAGAGCCTTAACCATGCTTGCCTATTTTTACAAGGCATCAGGTTCGCGGCGTCCGGGTCGTCCACTGTTGACAATTCGTCGGCAGTTTGCGTCAGAGCTGCGGGACGTGGACTTGACTTGGGAGGATGCGCGGGAGCTGGCGGCCGATCGCTTGGCCTGGAGGCAGTTTGTGGATTCCATATGCTCCACATAGCGAGCGGATATGGAATAATGAATGAATTTAAAATGTAGGAAATGTGATTAGGGAAGGGAATACAGTAGTATTTAAAACGACTCCGAGAATGAAGTATTTGAGAACGTTTATATTCATTATTTAAAATAAATATATACGCCACATTTTAAATGTGACAAACACTGGGTTACACCCAACATGGACTTGAACTAATAATAGTAATATTTTCTTTGTTTTTATTTATTTCTACATATACGTATAGACTAATTGATTAAAATACACTTTTTTACTGTAACTTTATTATATCTTAACATTGAGAGGCAAATAAGCTCTGGAAACGAATTTTGATTATCTAGGCGTTTACAGGGCATATGATCTTTCATCGGCTGGGTTAAGTGAACAGATTAGAAATGCATTAAAAATAACACTATGGCGTCTTAAAAATTAGGATGAAAACTGAATAAAGACGAATTCTTGAAGATTGCGATCATGAAAAACAGAGTTTTTTTTTCTCTTTCCCGAGAAAATGTTCTGAAATATTACTTTTATTTTTTGTTTATATCTGTGTTTACGATGGTTTCCAGATAGCCCGGAGCTGGGTCTGATGTTCGACAAAGATTGCTTCTTGTGATTTTATCAAGTGGTCTTATTCCTCATTTCGGCCATTATTTTTATATAAAACTTGGTGAGACGAATGTACGACAAAAAACAGATACCTATGTTCCTGATCAAAAATAATACGTTTTTTATTTAAAGGGAGACAGATCGAGTCGCAGAAAATTTGCAAAATATTCCATGTAACGGTAATCTTTTGGAAATATACCGAAAGTTATGTTGTAATGACATTAAATGTGTATAAATTTTTTATTTACTTACAGAAAAATTAATTATTTAATGAATGTAACATAAATTGATAATGTTTTAAACATTCTCTAAATTTAACCTTATATTTGTAATTATTTTAATATAATTTATAAAAATTAAATAAAAGTACTTGGTACACTTCCACTTTTATTTATTTGGCTAGTTCATGCTTACCTAACTCATGTTTTTGTATTTTGTCTCATCTTTCTCTCATACTGTCTTTTTCAAACTCACGTGTTTGGTTTCCAAATTTATATTGTAAAATTGATATTTATATTTTTGTCTTGTACAACATGTGAGCAGTCGGAAGATGCCCGTAATAGAGCGAAAGCGTGAACTAGCCAAATAAATAAAAGTGGAAGTGTAGTCAAGTAGTTTTATTTAACTAACTACCGCCTTCCAGCAAAATAGTGTAAGCTTTGGATCATGATGAAAAAGGGCATGATAATAAAACTATAAACTGTAAAATGATGTGTTTTGTACAGGCTCTAAAGCGTAAAACTGATCATCTTGCCTCATGTGAAAAATTATCAGGATTCACCGCACTTGGTGTACCAATGCAGTGTCCTATGCACCATGGGATGCGAATAGGGGAAAGTATTAGCAGTAGTAATATAACCAGTTGCTCAATCACAGATGACTTTCGACGTGGCAATAAGCGACGTGATAACGATTTCTTACCATGGATGTTTAACGTTTTCGCGATCACATAGAAACATGCGTTAAAAGTTATCGATCGGGATTATTAATTATGGCTTTAAATATGGAAAATATGCCAAAACTGTAAGTAAAGTAAAATAATTTAGTTTTATATAGTTTTAATTGTTTTTTGCACAATTTATCATGCCATTTATTTGCTTTAAATCAATTTGAGAAAGCAATAAAACAAAACATTTGTCAAAGTATGCCTTTCATCTATGGTGCTTTGCAACGCGACCGTGATATGAACGTATGTTCATTGTGATCGGTCAAATGCTTAGCACGTTTTTAAGCATGCTTAGCACGTTTTTAAGCAGGGATATTGTGTTGATTCAGATGTCTCATCAATTATTGGGTAACTATAAAGTAGTTTTTCTCAAAATCGTCATTTTTTCACTACGTATCTTTTCCCCTTTTTATTTATGTAATATTTTTATTAATGATATTGTGAAGCTAAAAGACTGTGAAGAACTACAGACTGACTTGCATACACTATCAGAATGGTGTCACGAAAAATTCTATGCAATTAAATGTAAAAAAATGTCATTCTATAAGTTTTACCCGCAAAAACAACCCCATAACCTTTGACTACACTCTTGGCAGTGAACCGTTAACCAGAGTTGAAGTTATTAAAGATCTCGGGGTTCATTTTGATACGAAACTAAATTTCAAACAACATATTGAATGCATAACTCAAAAGTCACTTAAGCTATTGGGATTTCTTAGAAGAGTAACTAAACCCTTCAGAAAACCGGAAACCTTTATATGTTTTATATAGAAGTTTGATTAGGAGCAATCTTGAGTATGCCTCTTGCATATGGAGTCCGCAATATCAAACTCACAAAAACTCAATAGAATCGATCCAAAAAAAGTTTATAAATACCTTGCATATAAATCCCGTATCCCTAGACCACATCCAAACTATGACCGACTTCTAAAAATTCTAAAATTCGACTCCTTGACGACAACGCCGTGCGGTTTCCGACATAAAATTCCTTTACAAAATATTGAACCACAAAGTCGACACTAGCCTCCTCAGCAATATTAAAATAAACGCTAGTTCAAAAACACTTAGACACAGGGAAATATTTAAACTGCCATCATTCGCAAATAACTCTACAGTCTCATATCACACACCTTTAGCCCGCATGTGTCGGGAATATAACAAATGTTCGCGTAGCAGTAATATAGACATATTCAATGATCAATTTCCAACTTTTGCGAATAACCTCTTCAGATTCAACTTTAACTAATTTCTACATCTTATTAACTTTATAGATAAAAGAACAATTACCTACTAAGAATACGGAAAATGGAAGAGGACTTACCAGAGCTGGACTCAAGGGCGGGATATGAAGATGAAGGACCACCAGGAAGGGCGAAGTATCCTGGAATACCCTGGAACACCACGTCGAACTGGCGCGGCGGGACACAAACGAGGGGCACAGCACACTTTACTCACTTTTGGTCGAGGGATTCGGGAATTGGAGTCTGGGAAGCTTGGAGATGGATGACGAGTATCACGAGGGTATAACGAGGGTGGATAGAACGAAGAAAGATCAGGATCACGAGAAGGACGGATGTTGCGAGGTAGAGTAACGTTGCTGCGCTGAGCGAATATTCGAGACTGAATTTTGTTGGATAACAGGTGACAAAACGGAATGGATTGGGTGAAGGTAGGCGATACATTTTGGGAGAGGAATTCGAACTACCTATACCAGAGAGTATCAATGATGGCCAAACCATAGCTGCCCGCCTTGAAGTCTTCGACTTCAAAACACTTCGCGGTTGAACAATTTTAAATTCGAGGGATAGCGGTGTAATAATGAAATAAAAAACGATTTTAAAGAAATAGTAACGAAAACAAACAAACGATGACGAAATAAATTTAAAGAACGATATTTAGATATTTAAGGGTTGTTGCGAAAGGAGGGATAAAAACAATGTGAGGCGCGCTCATTACCGTAGGTAGGACGGCTTGGTAAATTTTCTGTAGAATTTTGATCGATACGCAAAATATTATTCGGCAATTTTCCAGATGAGAATTTAAAAGGAACGTTTAAATTGTTGTTTTTTATCATTCTTACGATCGCGAAAATTAAAATCCCGAGCATCTTTTAGGGCGGGAAGGCGAGTTTTCCCCATTACAATATACCCGAGTACTGTCTCTATTGCTACGAGATCTCCTTCAAGATTCGAGATTTTTCCTGCACGAACTAGAGAACCGAAAAGTTCAACACCTATTATCCCGTCAATTTCTTGAGATTCATGGAAATATGGATCGGCCAAGTTTACATTATTCAAATGCGGAAAGTTTTCTCGAGTTAGAGAAAAGCTAGGTAATTTGTCCGTTACCTTTTTAATAACTAACGCATTAACGTCGTAAACGAGCTTTGAATCAATACGAGATGTGAGGGAAAATTTTGTAGAGCCAATGGCTGATTTGCTACTACATCTCGATATTCCTTGAATTACCGATTCTGAGATTTGAATGTTTATTTTTGCTCTTTTACAAAACTTCTCAGTCACAATATTGATCATTGAACATGAGTCAACTAGAAATCTGCCGTGAGTTTCCTGCCCGTTATCATTAGTAACTACAACGAGTGCTGTAGGTAATATGCTAATTATCTGCGAGGTGGGATTCCATGAAGATGCGATAAGACTGACATCATTTGAAATTGATGAAGTCGAAGGTAAATTTTCGAGTTCGTTTACATTTCGAATAGGTTTTGCTTTTTCGGAGGTACTAAAATAATCCACGACATGTAAAGATGTGTGGTGAGAGTAACCACATATCGCACATTTATTAATTGATTTACAGTGAAGCTTAGAATGACTTCCCATACAATTTAAACACAACTGATTTTCTATTACAACGCGTTTCCTATCTTCGGCGCTAAGATTTGCATACTTGCTGCACTTATACAATGTGTGACGACCATCGCACAGAGGACAGTTATATTTAAGCGACTGATTGACCGAAGTGTCATCAGAATTAACAATAAATGTCTGCAAACGTTTACTTTTTAGCGATTCTATACATTCGACCCGAGACAATATTTTCGACTGTTCCTTTACAAATTTAACGAGATCTGAGAATTTTGGAATAGAAGAATCTCTGTAATTTTGTTCGAATAATCTTACAGAGCCGATATCTAAAGTTTTTAATGCGATATTCAACAACATAAAATCGTACGGATCTGGGATATCGAGCTGGTCTAATGCCATAGTGGAACCGACGAATATTTGCAAGAAATCATCTAAGGAAGAAAAACTGAAGAAACTTTAATCGGTTCAAATTGAAATATCTGATTTAAGTATGTAGTAGCTAATTCGCGTTTATCTTCATATTTTTCTTTTTAATGATTCGTAAATAAGATCGTAATTTTCCGAAGATGCGCTAATCCCATATAATATTTTACGAGCTTTCCCAGTCAGACAGCCGATTAAGTACTGAACTTTTTCATAAATTTGTAAGATCAGAATTTAGATGCACTAAGGAATTGAAATTTTGATAGAATAACCTCCAGTTCTTTATCTGACCGTCAAAAGAAATTAACTCTATAGCTCTCAATTTCGGTTGTCGAATTTGTTCTGTTGGCGCAGGCGCGGCGGGCGGTTTAGAATCATTTATTTGATCTCGGACGTTTCTTTCGCGGTACTGGATAAAACATAATAATTCGTCAAAGGACTGCCTGTAACGAAAGTCCACTTCGTACTTGGGGTCCATTGCGATTTGTAATTCGATTTGTAAATCCAACGTTTCTAGAAATTCGCGTCTATTTTGTCTAACGTTTCAGTCCTAATGAGAAAATCACTAATTTTTTCTCTAGTTGATAAATCTTTACTCAAATTAAAAACATTATTAATCAATTCGTAAATACTGGCTAATTTTGCATTTAGCATTTTTAACTTTTTGTCTCCTACATTTTTGTTCGCCATCTTGAAAACCGATAAAGTGTAAATATTTATAACGCAGTAAATTAGTTCGAGTTAAATTAAAGATATGTAATATACGAGGTCAATAAACTATTATTAAATACGGACGAATGTTAGTGCAGCAAATAAACTGGTTATCAAAAGTAGGTGAAGTGCACAAAATGTAACAATAATTTAATTTGTGAAAGAATTAACACAAATATAAATATGTTAACGCGTCAATATTATAATACTAATATCTACAAATATAATATCATAATCAACATGATTTTATTTCTGTTGATGGAATTTTAGATTTTAAACGGGTTTATAACATTCGAAAAACGAGGGGTTCTTTAAATCCGGTACGATTAGGACCAATGGATCCGCCACGATGAGACTCTCTGGTAATTTCGTCCGAACGAGGATCGGAAAATGGAAGAGGACTTACCAGAGCTGGACTCAAGGGCGGGATATGAAGATGAAGGACCACCAGGAAGGGCGAAGTATCCTGGAATACCCTGGAACACCACGTCGAACTGGCGCGGCGGGACACAAACGAGGGGCACAGCACACTTTACTCACTTTTGGTCGAGGGGTTTCGGGATTGGAATCTGGGAAGCTTGGAGATGGATGACGAGTATCACGAGGGTATAACGAGGGTGGATAGAACGAAGAAAGATCAGGATCACGAGAAGGACGGATGTTGCGAGTAGAGTAACGTTGCTGCGCTGAGCGAATATTCGAGACTGAATTTTGTTGGATAACAGGTGACAAAACGGAATGGATTGGGTGAAGGTAGGCGATACATTTTGGAGAGAGAATTCGAACTACCTATACCAGAGAGTATCAATGATGGCCAATCCAGGCACACTTGCTATTTAAACTTCTTTTAATTGCCGTTTCTTTTCATCAAACCCATGTCGCTCCACATGACCAACCGGGCTTCGTAAAAGTAACTTTCTTAATTTTGTCGATAATGCTTATTCTCAGCGCTTAATGCACTCTGCCTCTAATTTCGACATTTTGTACACACTATCATAACATAGTCTTACTACACATAGATCGCATTTCAACAGCCGTTCAGTCTACTTTCATCCTTCATTTTTCCAACACCACCGCTTCACTACATTACTTAAGGGTTAGTTACCTAAGAACTAACCGTTGTGTACTGCCAATGTTTGCTTCTTTCGATGGTGTTTCTTATTACCACTATCGATCGACCGTAAAAACTAAGTGGGATAATTATTAAGAACAAATACGTTACAATAACTCAGGTATAATAAATCCCGCTCAAGCAACCCTTCATTCTGTCATTATTATATGTATAAAACGAGAAAACTCAATATGATGGAGTTTTTTGGCTATTCGTATGTATTTTTGAAAAAAAAATATGTTAACGCAAAAAAATTGTACTGGAGACAAGATTTATGTGCCAATTACTTTTTTCAATTTATTTAGTGCAGTCTTACGCGTTTTCGTAGCAGAATTGTCTATTTTCTCAGGATGCGATACATAAACAATAATCTGGTCCCTTGTTTGGTTTTTGATTTCACGATTTTTCTATAGATCAGCGATAGTAATGCTGAACAAGGCCATGTGTTTTCCCACCAGCCGAAACTAAAACCTTTATTGTGGCGCTATAACCCGTTATCTTGATCCGCCATTCCCCCCACTCAATTCAAGCACCCGAACACGATTTGTTTATACATTACTTAACCTCCTCCATTAGATAACAGAGATAATCAAGCTAGATACTGTCAGGTTCAGACGCCAAGATAACTTTGTTAAAGTTCTGTACATACTAATTTTCCGCGTGAAAAAGATTGGGAATTTATACCGGAGAAGATAATTAATAATACCTGATAATTAAATGCCGCCGATCTGAAAGATGATAATTCGAATCGCGGTCTATGAATATAGCCACATTTTTTTCAGAAAACGAATGATTAATACAAACACATTTCCGTACAATGGAGGGTCCGATGCCTTGCAGGGAAACCGCTTCAACAGCGAGCGGTGTAAACTGTGGCGCCTCTCGATTTAAGCTTGCCGACTAATTGAGCAACTCTGCGTGGAACCTATTACCAATGATGTAGTGTGTGTAAAGCACTAAACACTAAGTAGATACACATTGTTAATTGCTATACCATAAAGAAAGGTCAAATTTTACTTTTGGGCCAGATTCTTGAGCAGGTTTATTTATTTATATTGAATTTGCACTTCTTTGCGCCGTTAGAACACTTTGGGGTGGGATGCTGTTGGAACGAAACCCGCTTCTCGGCTGATTTTAGAGAAAATGAGCGCCAGCAGTCAACTAGATGCTTGTATCTGATACTTGTTTTGATTCATGTATCGATACTTTTATTAATACTGATATATGAAGGCCGGAATTAACAGTACCAAGTATTCAAGGGAGATAGCGCTCGCTAGCAAGCTACAATCAGAGTGACTGAGAATTTTCAAACTCCGAATGCAAATATATTTTTAGATATAATAACAGTGTAATTCAGCGTAAATAATAAATTGAATAACAAATAATGAAAAATATTTGAATACTGTCTTATTATTCATTTATATATCCTGTCTGTTTGTGTGCTGTGAGTGGTGATATGAGAATGGTACAAAGAAGTTACAACTTCCAAACGTGTGGTCCGTCGGCACAACCGATTTTTTATTTTTTATTCGTTTTTAACGCCCATAGGGCTCCCTTTACATTGACATTTTTAAATTATTACACAGTAGGTAGCTATTTTCATTTCAGCCAGAGATGGGCATGCCAGACACTGATTTATTCCTAAAATACACTATTTATTGAGGTGTTGAAAATCATCAATATTGTTAGCATACTTGTTAGCCATGTGCGTGCATTCATTCGTTATCGGTGAAGGTTTGCACTGTAATTGGTCCGATGATTGCTACAGTAAAAATAAGTGCAAGTACTACGGGTAACTCGACCAGGCACTCGTTTACTAATTAAATTTGTTAGGTTGACAACAATCAAACATAGATTTTACTAGGACTTTGAACAGAAAGAGCAATCGTTTATATTCTTCTATTTTCTAACGTTTGTTTATTCAAAAAGTTTGTTTAAAAAGGCTATAATTATTATGTTTACAATGGAATATTCCTAATTTAAAATAAATAATGGCAAAATTTTATGTTGGTTTCTTCCAATGTTATTGACGTGAACCCTCTGTAATAAGGAGTACCAAATGAACGAGTTTTATTCCAGCTGACTCTCTTATTAAAGCCATTTACAAAATTTTCATCGTTTTCATAGATAACGAAATTTTTTATTGTCCTCAGTAAAATCCCCAATGTTCTCATAGGTTGGGGTGAATGTGTTCATGACAATCTTAAAGCCGAGACAGTGAAAGGGACAATGAAAGCATTGGGTCGCGTATTTAACCTTCTTTTTTTCCAGTTAAAACTGAAACTATTAAATTTCACGGATTAGCTTTAAAAAATCGGTAGAGTTGTGCTGGACTGAAAAAAGCTTCAATAGTCTTTAAAACAGTCTAGGAAAAGGATGGAGCTTTCGCTGTATCTATTTTGTTATTTTAGCATTGATTAATTGCTAATTTGAGATAAGAGGGAGAATATATCTCACGTTATTGTTTTGAAATATAAATTAGCGGTGTATTTCATTCAACTTGCTCTAGTTTCGTTGTTTTCCCATCACGTATTAAACATAAGGAGCGAATCTGACAAATGGGCAATCTTTGTGAATATGGGAATACTGCTGTCATAAGGAAGAGTCGCGTATATGACAATTTTAGGTATTGTTATACATGGAGTTACAAAACTCGTAGTACAACCCGAAAACTGGTGAATCTACATTATATTTGGAGTCGAATGTGTAATATGACTTTGGAATCTGAGCTTCAAAAAATTTTTTGGATAAAAAAAAAAAAAAAAAAAAATATAAGAAATGCATCACCTACGAGTGTGTGTAGCATATTATAAAAGGCACAAACATTACGGCCGTGTACGACTTTAACATGACTTATGTTTGTTGCGATAAATTTTAAAAACGGTTTTTAAACATTCATCCGTATAATTACAAAATTTACTTTTAAAAATTATTTTTATCCTATTTAATGAAAAAAAACATAGACATGAGAACCACGTACAAAAGTTTTTAAAATGTTATATTATATATATTATGTACATACATACTCATACTTGTGCTACTTTTTATTATAACAGCAGAAGATATACGAGTTTTGGTTGGTTAATGTGTTCAACCGAAGGGTTTATATATTAGGGTTGGTTTACCTTTCGTCCAACCGGAATGTAAATAATTCGTGTTCAAGCAACGTGAGACGAGAATATGACGCCTGATAAACCTTAAATAGTGACAGCCATCTTAGGAAAGGAATAGCCATGTACAATATTGTACAATGCACGGATAATATTATTTACATGTATGATGGCTTTTGAATATAACGTTTTGAAATAATAGAAGGATTTGTAAGGAAATTCTTAAGATTTTCTTTTGTGAGGTAAAACCGAACGGTGGGTAAAATCGTAAGGCGGATAATACCGTCCATTGATTTTAAGATAAAAAGACAAATATTAGGCATTTGATAACAGTTCCGAAGACAAAAATACCTCCCTTACTTTATAATTTATACAATAGATAAAAAAACAGTACCCTCAATGTGACATTGTTAATTTATTACTGATGTAAGCAATCAATACAAAGGTTCAATTATAAAATGTGAAAGTCCGTAGCGACTTAATATAGGCATGGATACAAAAGGGCTTTTGGGCATTCAATAGTTGTAATAAGAAAATTTGGATAAATTTTTTTTATTTGATGAAAAAAATATTGTTTACAAAAAATACATAATAAATACACAAAGAGTTTAAGATAGAAAATGAAAGCTCTTTATGCCAAAGAAGTTAAACAATCTTCTCAACAGATGACACCAGAGAGAAAAAATGTTGAAAATTGTCGAAAAACAAACTCAAATGTGGAAGCTTCTGTACAAATTCAATATATATAGTTTGTTCAAAAATTGGTTATATATAGTTGTCAGATGATGGGCGGAATGGGGAATGTTGTAGTGCATCAAGTGGCCACTTAACCCAGTCAATGACAGGTCATAAGTCCTGTAAACGCCTAGATAACCCACATTCGTTTCCAGAGTTTCTCTGTCTCTGTCTCTGTTGGGATACCAATAATATCTAAAATATAAGCTTTTAGATTGGATGACAACAAATTATTTTTATACCTTTTTTTTTAGCAAAGGGACCACGTCAATAGCATGTGTACTTAATTTAGTACGTTTAGCGCACTATTTGTTGTGTTGCAGATCGTATTGAAAGCTTAGAACTTTCTTTGTGAAAATACAATAGAAACATCGTACCGACGGCGACGCCACCTTTGCAGTGCAAAAATAAGATGAGGTTAGTTTGTTTACAAATGTAATGGATTCCCGCGCAAAATGTAAAACCTCTACATCTTCATTGCGCGGGTGCTACAAAATACTGTAGAAGCACGGAGAAAAGTAATATAAATAAGACACATCTACTGCTACTACAAATTTTGATTTCCTAATTGTGTGCTTTTTTTCTCATTTATAAGCTGTATGTTTTTTAATAAAATAAAAATTGTAATAGGCATCTAAATCTAAACTTTCTGTGAATGCAAAAATTAAAGCAAAGAAGCCCAAAACCATCGGCGCAATTCGTTTGTAAATCGGATAATTAATAAGCGAGATACAATCACTTATAATTTTTATTCCTCATACGAACGGTGACATAACCGATCGCCTATCATACAAAATCTTTACAAAAATCAAACTTAAAATGATTGTATCTATGTTATTAATTTATTTATTTTGAGAAATAATTTTACAGTAGTCCTTATAACACTAACACGAGTTTTGTCATAAGGTTCTACAGTATACAAAAATAAAAATAAAACAAAACTAAACAAAAAGAAAAACAAAAAATTCACAAATTAGAAAAAAATATTATATATATTTTATAATAGACACATACATACATATATGCACGTGCATACATGCATACATACATACATTCTACCATTCTATCTTCTTTTTTCTTATAGATATTTAACAATTAAGCACAAATCAATAATTAATCAGCCTGAATTTATAAAAACCTCTCCTCTGTCAGCCATTCCTTTAAAATTTTAACCTTATCTTTAATTTTGACACAATCCGAGAAATTCTTAGGTAGCATATTAAAAATACAAGGCACTGTATGATGAAGGGTCCGTCTTCCATATTTGTTATTGTGTTTAGGAACCACGAGCCCCCCTTCTCTTATCAGTCTCGTTCCACATTTGTGTTTTATTTTAGACTTATATTTTGAGTCCGTAAGATTACTCATTATAATTTCGTACCAAAATATTGCTTTGACCGGTAATAGATTAAGAGTTTTGAAATATAATAAAAAAAAACAATATGGCTTTAGAAATCTTAGAAAAAATTGACCATATTAAAACAAGCAAATTTTACACAACTAGTGATATAGAATCCTGTAGAAAATTTTTTAAACCAAGAAAAGTCATTCAAAATCTTAAACCAAAACATAAGGGAGCATCCAGAAAAACTTCGATGAATTTACTTTAAAAACAGTAAATATGAACATTGATGTTGTAATTCTCACAGAGTGCTGGATTTCAAAAGATTACTCTCCTAAACACATTGAAAACTACTTACCTTATCACACAATAAATAATCCCAAACATATTATAACCATATATGCATAGACAAGCAAATTTTACTCAACCAATAATGTACATAGAATCCTGAAATAAATTTCTAAATAAAGAAAAATCATTCAAGATTTTAAATCAAAACATAAGAAGCATACAGAAAAACTTCGATGAATTTACTATTGTTTTAAGGATCCTGAAACCATGGTCACCACATAAAAATTAACTTAATATCGAATTAAAGTATCGTATTAAAGTGTGCTCAAGACTCAAGATATTGCAACAATAATTGTCATAATATATTTGAATTTCATCTACCTACCATTTTGGGTGAATTTTGAATATTTTGCACTGATTTCAAATGATCTGATTTATAAGCGGATTGCACTGATGTTCTTGTAATTTTTCATCATATTATTCTGCATTCACAGAAATATTTTCGTTTACAAGCCCATTCCTTATTCCAAAGTGCACAACCGCCCACGTTCACGATTGCTCAATATTTCATCTGTTTAGAGCAGGGTTGGCAGTGAGGGGTGGAATCTCTACCCATTAAGTGCCGTCTATCGTCTAATTAACAAGTTTAATTACAAACTATGGACAACTTAATAACGCAATACTTTCAGAGGTGGTCAAGGGTCCGCGAAAAGCAAGCAGACTGTGGTACAGGTAAGAGAATAATTAGCTTTTATAACAGGCGTAAACAACACTTTAAATGCGTACAAATACTAGTAGAAATAAAAATTTAATACAAATTTAATAAGAAATACAAATTTAATTACTGGACCTATGCTAGGCTTGCAATAATATTATTAAAATCTTAACTATACTCGTATATGTCTGTATGTCAAAAAATAATTGTTTTGCTTGGTACCAACCTATATCTACATGTTAATATATCGCTTATCCCTTCCCAGGGCACAAATCACCATAAATATACCTATATATTTATATAGATATTTTGTATATACATATACATGAAATGCCCGTAAACAAATATTTAAAAGAAAAAAAATCGAATAAATTACTGTTTCAACAGGTAATGAATAGTACCTACCTATTAATTTCATTAAATAAAATATATTTTTTATAGCAATTTGCAAAAAAAAATGATCGAAACAAAAAATCAACTTCTTAATCAATTTTCTTGAAAACTATAGGTCAAATAAATAAATAAATCTACAAAATCGATCATTTGAAAAAAACGATATCAACAACTTTAAAAAAGTAAATTACCTACATTTATTTTTTATTTTTATTTCATTAACTTCTTGTACATTAGCGTACACTGCACTAGCGGGCTTGTTGCTAGAAAGCAATATCTTCTTTTATTTAATAGTTAGGAAGCTCATCATTTAAAATCCTGTAGCAATCATTTTTACATTACATATAAGTTTAAGGATCTATTGTGGAAATGTTGGTTAAGCACCGCGAGTGCTTTATGGTTATAAAGTTTAAGTTTTGAGTAAAATTTACTTCATATGAGTTATAGGCGGAAAATTTGCAACTGTTAATGATTACATGTAAACGCAACAAATTCCACAGATGACTTTTTCTGGTAACAAGTCACTAACCAAGTGTAAATAATTGGGAGCTTATAAACCCCTTAACTTAGAATTTTAAGTAAAGTTTCTTATCACACCCTTTTCCGGAAATGTACCACGTAACCCAAAAATAAATTAGATAGGCTTGGGTGTTTCTAGTAAATGTAACACGCTGTAATATTGGGACAACCCATAAATAGATTTTCAAAAACAAGCCTACTCAAAGAATTTAATTCTCAGCCAGAAATAATGTGCTTTTTTGTGAGTTTCTTTATCATTATTTTGTACAATACAAAGCAGGAGTTAATTGAAAATGACAATTTTTTCATAAATTTTGTTTTTTTTTGTTTTTTTCACTTTCTTCTTAGTGTGTGCTGCTGCTGTCTCCCTTCCACTCATCGGCCGATGGAGTGGAAGAGAGATAGATGCGTCACAAACCGAACGCTTAGGCCGATCGTGCCTCTCCATCGCTTGTTCCGAGCTCTCGCTTGCACACTCGGCTCCGGCGGAACGTGACAATGAGTCGTGCTTTTTCGTGTGTGCAGCCGGCGTTAAACGTGTTCTTGTTAGCCCTTGATACTAGGAAAATTTTTCTTCATAACTCAAAACTTTTTCAAGCTTTGGACCGTGCATAAATTACGTGGAAGGCTTGAATCTATCGGTATTTGTCAATTATTTTTATTTAAATTAAAACTTTTTTACAAAAAAAAATTTAACATTTTTATTAGTCTTTTACTAATTTCGATAAGGTTATAAAAGGCCATTAAATTTCTCCAAAAAAAAACTTTAAATGTTAAAATTAAGTTAATACAGGTCCAACAATATTTGGTTTTGTAAAATATTTTTCTTATGTGTCCAATAGCTATAGCATCCACTCTATATTGTTTTATTATTATTATTATTATTATGGATAATTTATATAGCGCCGTTTTCGTATAAATATACCTCAAGGGCGCTCTCATAGTGCATTTGTATACCTAGAACGTTTCAAAACTGTTAATGCCTAATTTTATTAACCACAAAATAATTCATTTTTATAAACTACTTATTGCAAGTATAAAAACTGCTTCACATAAGGAGGTAGGTACATATATAAATTGATCAATATTTTCACCCCTACCGTACAAATTTTTAAGCCAATTAACAGCCTAATAAAAGCCCTAATGAAAATTTAGTAAAATTATGAAAATTATATTAAATTAACTTGTAAAAATGAGTTAGGCCTTGAGTACGTTAGAGATCCCCAGATCGAATCCCCACTGCGCCTCCGCTCAGCCACGAATTAGTTCATATATTAAAATACAAGCATTTAAGGTTTCATTGAAAATTTTATTTACCAATCGAAATATGTACAAACATTTCGTGTTGATTAATAGGGCGTATTTCGCATATGAAGAACTATTTATTTTGAGATGTTTTGATTTGATTTCCATTAAAGGTTATGGTTTTTTTTTCTAAATCATAAAATTGCTGTTTTGTGGCACACCGCCTTTTCCTAGAATCTGGATATTTTCGCTCGCCTTTGGTGCTATCTAGCGGTCCTTTGCCGAACTAACCGATAGTAAATTATTTGCTTGAGAAACACATTTGTCTTGTTTTGATAGTAATACTGACTCGGTGTTGGTTAGGACAGAAAGCGTGTATGTTATAAATAACAAACTTCTTGTGCTGATGAGGCTACTAGAAACAAACACGGTTAAGTCCATAAACTGTAGTTTTATAGAAAAACATGTAAATAAATATTTCATGTTGACCCCCTACGGGAATCGAACCCGCGACCTCATGCACGGTAGCCAAATGCACTACCACTATGCTACGAGGCGGACATGTTATTGTAAGTAAAAATCTACTCACATTGGGTACATTAATACTGATTCATTTATTTATTTAACCACCTTAACAGGCTTGGACACCCAATAACAAAGGGGAACAGCATCAAGGAATTGAGAAAAATCAGTTTTGATTTTTGTGTTTTCATCGGGAATCGAAACCGGAACCTCGGTATCTTGAGTCTAGCGTCTTGGCCATGACGTTACGACACTTAATATCTATAATAATAATAATAATTTATATAGTTTATCAGTGTATTGTACAGGTTGTAACAAAACTCGATGTACAAGCGGTAAACTGGTGAATCTACATCGTATTTGGAGACGATTGTGTAATATGACTTTAATCTGAGCTTGAAAAAAAAAATTTTTCTTTCCGCAAATGTTTTCATAAGTATGGCAGATTAAGTAAAATTGTGATAGTATTAATTTGAGTAAATACCTACATGATATCATTGTACATCGAGTTTTGTTACAACCTGTATAGCTAAGTTTAAAAGTGTATAATATTAGGATAAGAATACGCAGTCAAGGATAAAGTGTAATATAAATAATTAGTCTATGTTAATTTATATAGAACTAAATAAATACAATAATTAAAAAAATAACAAAAATAAGTTTTTAATCCAAACCTTGAGGTGGTAAGTGCAAGCCTCTAAGGTTTATATTTTTTTAAAAAAACAATTGAATTAAGATTAATATGTATTTTATAAGATACTGGAATTAAAAGGAAAATAAAAGATTGATTGTAGTATACGTTTCGTTGGTGCCGCCTTATAAATGGTATTAGATATATCATTCCTCGGAGCAAAAAGTAGATCTCGGATCTGAGATAGAATCTTCATCATTTATCTCTTCCTGCCTACTACAGACGGGGTCTCATCGCGTATTCAACGATCGAGATCTTGTCTAACAAATGCTTTACAATTATTTCGTTGAATTATATTTTTATAGAAGCATCTTGCTGTTTCCACTATATAGATTCCCTAAATTGGCGTGGACACCACTGAGGGGAATTGGGGCCTACCTTCATCCAAGAGCAGAAGTTTTAGAATCCTGTTGCTCCATCACAGATCACTATCGACGCGGTAATAAGCGACGTGATAACGATTTCTTACCATGGATGTTTAACGTTTTCGCGATCCCAATGGAACACGCGTTAAAAATTATCGATCGGGATTATTAAACGAGCGCAGCAAGTCGCGAGCCATTTCCCGAGATATATCTTCTTCGCACATATCTTCTTTCAATCTTTCTCGAGTGCCGTATTGCATTTACCGGCGTTCGGCAAGCCAAATATTGAGGAAAGCAGTCGACATAATAAACAATCCGACACGCGCGTTGACTTTCTTGATTTGACGTTTGACGTTTGGCCGCGATATTTATTATCATCTATGGTGCTCGGCAACACGAACGTGGTATGCACGTATGTTCATTGAGATCGGTCAAATGGTTAGCGTTAGCACGTGGTTAGCACGTTTTTAACTACGTCGATAGTTATCTGTGATTGAGCTCCTGGTGGACTCTTTATCAGCTACGCTATTTTAAACGCTTTTACATACTTTAAATTTGCAAATGCAAAGCCAATTGCAGTCCAAAAGATGTTTCAGTGGATACTATTAGAAATTTCAGTACCGTGTCCAGAATATTCTAAGCTATTTCTCCCTTTCTATAAAAACGTTGTCTGCTGACACAACCACGCCGTGCAGTCATTTCAAGACCGTATGCGTGTAGGTATATGTAGTGCTACAATAATAGTTTTTGAAAATATTTATAGCGGAACTGTAATTATTTTAAAGTTTCTAAAACATGGCGTGACCAAGTACGTCAAGTACTTGAAAGTGGACATGTGAAAAGTCGGAATAACCGGCGTATGTGCATGAGAAGATGTATGAATGTGGAGGAAGCAAAGAAAGTCTGTCAGGACAGAGTGGTATGGCGTTCTACCCTCTCTGCCTAGCCCTACGGGGAAATGGCGTGATGGTTAGTTGGTTAGTCGTCTTTATAATACTTTATAATTGCTATTCTACTAGATTTTTCTCGAATCCATACCTCATGAGGATGGTGTTGATGCCTGACTCCGCACTTTCGATTTAATTTATTTTACTTATATTTATTTATTGATTTATTTACTCACTATACACGCCTATACAGGCTTTTCATAAAAAATCAAATACAAAACATGTTTGGAAATACATAAAAATGTAAAATATATATAATACATATGCCTTATAGAAACTTTCATTATAGATTAACGGAACACAAAACAGTTTATTCTACAAGGACTAAGGGAATACACAACAAAACAATAGTAGAGTTTATTACAAGTTGACTTGACTGATTCAATGCTGGAGTTGAAGAGATCAACACCCTCGCACACCAAGTTGCCATTTCTTTGAATCCTATTTATGGTGTAATTATTGGCGTAATTTCTATTTTTAGTGTTTGGATTAAACAAAGAAGAATATATTATAGAAGCATCAAAAACTTTCTATGTAATTCTTAAGTTTTCCGAGTCTTATTTCAATATTAACAATAATGTTAAGGCACTAAAAAAACTTATATAAGAACCCGCAAGTCGATCAGTCAGGTTCAACTTCCTGTTTTTCTCACACACCTATACATATTTCCATCGCAAGATTCCGGCGAAAGTTCCGGAAAAGTCTGAGAAAAAATCTGGGGAAAATGTCAATCTTCGGAACGGTGCGCTGGACCGGGAATTGATTATTAGCAACAGTGGCGAACGGCTGGAACTAATGTGTTGAAAATCTTCAGCTCGAATTATTCGGCTTCTGATTTTTCTTGCTTTAATAACGTCAGGCATCATTCAGTGAGTCAGTTCGGCAAATGGTTTTAAACGGAAAAAAGGGTTACTTTAACCGAAAAGAAGTACATACTTGCAATCTATTTAATCGAGAAATCTGATTTATTTGTGTTAGAGAATAGGTGTCTAGAATTTTTACTGGAAAGTCACACGTTGACAAGCAATGAGCGAAATCAGCGAAGGAACGAAAAATAGACAATGGGGTTCTTTCCGATTTTTTATTTTTTACTTCAAAAAATTGATTGATAAATTATTACAATATCAAGGGAATTTTTTAATTTTTTTTACGATGACATGTGAATTTTCTAGCGCGGTTTGAAAATAGCGCTTTTTCAAATCGCTCGAAAAATCCTCCATTTGGCGCGCATGCGGTGTGACGTCACAGCAATATAGGCGCTTACTACGGAATGAATTTCACGCCTTTCACGGTGGACGGGTATGACGTCATTAGCCAATAACGGGCGTTAAAAATCATTCGTATTTTCGTGTTTTTAAAACATAAATTTATGAATAAAAACTAAATTTTTGAGTCTTGTGTTTTATATCGTTGGAATTGTAAAAATGTATTCTAAATATTTATAACGTTTTTAAAAATATTTATGTTATCTGGAAGAACCCCATTAGCCAAGAAGATTCTATGATAATAATATGGATATTTAATAAAGTCAAATCGTCGACGTCTAATTCCGAGAAAAATTAAGCTTAACAACAATATATGACACATCTGTTCATTTTTTTATATGAATTAGCCTCCTTTTTCCACGTGGTCTGATAGCTAGGGACATTGTATTGACATCCAATATTTTAAATTCGCAACTAACAACAGTTTTTGGAGAAATCATTAATCGTATTGCATAGAAAGAGAAAGCTTATGATTATCAAGTGGGTTGATTTTGTAAAATTTTAGTATAACCCACATAGATCTATCTGTCTTAAGAAGAAGGCGATTAGCTGGCTGGGCCTTATTTACTACGAATTTTAAAAAACCTCATCAATGCTTGTCTATTTTAGATGGAAACAAGTTTCCGGCGTTCTGGTGCACAGCTGAAAATTTGTCGTCAGTTTACGTCAGAACTACGACATGGAGCTAATTTGGGAAAGAAGACGCACAGAAACTGTGGTGAAAGGTGGTCGATCGCCTAGTTTGAAGGGAGTTTGTAAAATCCATATGTGGCACAAAAGGACTGGACATTTAATGGACATTGGCGAAGATGCCATTGCATTGTGGATAATAATTTATACGAAAATGTAAATTTTAAAGACTAAGTAATTGAAATTTGTTGTCAAAGTAGAGTATTTAAATTGTTTTATTGTTTTTACGCCCATAGGGCTTTTACATATGGACATTTTTAAATGATTAAACAGTAGGTAGCTATTCATTTCCGCCAGAGATGGCATCCAGATACTGTTCCCTAAAATGCACTAGATTTGTGTTAAAAACATCAATATTGTTGGTATACTTGTTAGCCAGTACATGCATTCTTCGTATCGGTGAGTTAGCACTGTAATTGGTCGATGATTGGCTACAGTAAAGTAGTGCATTACTGCGGGTAACTCGACCAGGCACTCGTATACTAATTAAATTTGTTAGTTGACAACAATCAAACATAGATTTTAATACTTTGAACAGAAAGAGTAAATCATTTAATATTCTTCTATTTTTAATGTTTGTATATTCAAAAAGTTATTTAAAAAGTTATTATTTATGTTTACAATGGGAATATTAAATTGATTTATTTTAAATATCTACTGACCACGAAATAAAAAAAGTTTGCAAATCTAAGTATTCTGTAACGACTTTTGCTTTAGTCATCTTTAACATGGATCGATTTTTAAAGTAGGGAATCGTTCGTATCCGGGGAACATTGGAAAATTGGATTCTCAATAGAAGCGAGTTTATTCGACCGATTGAAATTTCGCCAAAGTTGTGGACTTGACTAACTTTGTAATTCTGTTTGCTTGTTAACCTAAATACATGTTCAAATCAGAGTTTTATTTGTTTGTATCAAAATACAAAACAGAAAATGGTTTGCTCTCATAATATAATCAAGTTAATACCCATGCATATTGTTTTTGAATAAAAGTTTTACATAAAAACTTGACAAGTATTATTTATGGAATCCTGGTAGCCAATTTTAAAACTAGAGCAAAACTCTCAAATTAATTAGCAATTTCATCATCCCTCTCTCTTTTTTCTTATCTGCACCTAATGGTGCATATGGCACTGCATTGGTATACCAAGTGTCGTGTACCGTGTATGATATTAATTTATTACAAGAAGGCGTTTTGGCTGGCCAGTTGCTCGCGCGATCACAATGGAACACGCGTTAAAAGTTATCGATCGGGATTATTAAACGAGCGCATACTAGTCGCGAGCCATTTCTCGAGATATATCTTATTCGCACAAATCTTCATTCAATCTTTATTATAATTTAGTCGGTTTTCGGCAAGCCAAATATTGAGAAAAACAGTCGAAATAATAAAAAATCAGCCAAGCGCGATGATTTGACGTTTGACGTAAGGCCGCGTTATAGCTTGCATCGGCCCCGCTCGGCTCAGATCGGCTATGTTCGGCTATCGATACCACGGTATCGAACGAATGTCACTGTGATCGCTCAAATCGTTAGCAATAGCACGTGAATAGCACGCTTTTAACTACGTCAATAGTTATCTGTGCTTGAGCTACTAGCCATATACTACGTTTGCCTTTCGAGAGCCTTAACCATGCTTGCCTATTTTGCAAAGCATCGGGTTCTCGGCGTCCTGGACGTCCACTGTTGACAATCCGTCAGATCCATCAGAACGTCCGTTTGCGTCAGAGCTGCGGGAAGTGGACCTGACTTGGGAGGATGCGCGGGAACTGGCGGCCGACCACTGGCTTGGAGGCAGTTTGTAGAACCCATATGCTCTACATAAGGATCGGATATGGTGTGATGATGAAACTAGGTAGTCAAAAATTAAAATACTATCACTAGGTAAGACAAAGTTATAAGCTTTTAAATGTCTATCAAATAGTAATAAGAGCCAATGTAGTTACGTGAAATACCAAAATTTTCAATAATTAAAAAGAGAATTAAATTTTTTTATTTATACATCCGATCCTATAACCATGGTCACCACATAAAAATTAACTTAATATCGATGTGTATTGATCTATGATTACTGTGCTCAAGATATTGCAACAATAATTGTCATATTAATTATATTTGAACCTTATCTACGTTCCATTTTTGTGATAGTATTAGTGAGTACGTGTGTAAATTAATGTTGTTTTACTTGCTATATTTTTTGTAAATAATGTCGACCAACAAAAAAATAAAAACATTAACTTGTAAAATGCTTTCCTCAGCACGGGGTCCCCCAAGGAATGCATTAAAAATAACAATAGGACGTCTTAAAAAATGCAATGTACTAAAAATCAATTAATAAATAAATAAATATATGATATTTCTTGTATCTAATGTATACATGAGCCAGCAATCTAGAAGGATTTGCAAGTTCAACTATGGAAACTAACATTATCCTTCTGATATGGCTTTCGTTTTGCATCTCTGGAGATGCTTTTAAGGTAGCTTACCCAGAGGTTGAATGCATTAATTCATGCCCGGTGCATTGCAGAATAATAATTAGTATTTTCAATGTCTGCTGCACATTTGAGAATTATTTCGACTAGAGATGGTCTGGCCCGGTGTAATATTATAATTATGAAAAGCTGCAGAATGATACCATTTGCATCTTTACCTATGCAACTGACTCAATAGTCTTTAAAACAGTCTAGGAAAGGGTGGGGCTTTCAAAAGTCCTTGCAAATGTTGTTTTCTTTTGAATATCAGATTTTATTGACTGTATTCGTGTTTTTCTATGTTTATGTGTATTAATAAAGAAAGAAAAAAGTATTTCGTTACGAAGAAACTGAGGGATCGTAAGGGTGGCGCCATCGTGATTTTCTAATGACTTGATCAATGCTGTCGCCCTCTTGACTTAACTTCACTTGATAATTTTAGCCCTGTTATTTGCAACAACAAAAATTTAAAGTCCTGCATAAAATAGCATGACTGACAGAGAGTCCCCGAGGATTCTATAACAGTCGCGGGTGGAGGTGAGATCAATCCATCAGACCTGGCAAATGTAATATGATCTGTATTTACTAACCTTCTCTTATCGGAACCTAATGGTGCATAGTAAGCCTATTTTTTCTCTGTACATGAAGTGTAAAAAAATACAAGTTCCTACAATGTACAATCTGACGATCTTAGGGCTTTCTTATCACCTCCGTTTAAAACCTGATTATCGCAAATGTCCTACTTAATCGCAGTTAAGTTGGAAAATGCATTTCACCATCTCTGATTATCACAAAAATATTGTAAATCCCATATAAAACGCCGCTGAACTTAGTCAGAGGTTTGTTCCCCTTTTAAATCACATTTAAATATGGTGACGCGTTTCCAACAGTTATGACATCTCGACTCAAATTTATAATGCATTGAAAAGCAGTCAAAATGGAAATATTATAATGATAATCCAATGTTTTATGTTGTATTGGATTGGTATCACATTAAAAAAACCTAATCAAACTGGATTCTAGCTTGCAAAAGGAAACATCTTGAAAGCATTGACAACACCCACCGCCGCACTGTTGCCGGACGAAAGTTCTGATTAGCTAATCGGAGGATAGATTTGTCATTATTTCTGTGGTGAAATCGGTTCGTTGTAAATATCGTTTAAATCTGGTAGCAAATTACAACCGACATTTAGTTATCCGGGTTTTAAACGAAGGTGATGAAACATGCCCTTAGTAGAGTTGGTAGAGAAAATAAAGCTATGAATGGTTTTATCGGAGTATGGAGTGAGCGACAACCTTGTCCGCGCTATGGCGTCCTTGTATAAGTATAGTGCGGCGTGTGACAGGATAAATAGGTCATCACATCGTAGTTTGACATCCATTAAGGAGTCAAACAGGGGTGTGTAATATCACCCTAGTTGTTCAACATTTAAATTACTTATTTGTACCTCATGATACATAAAACACTGCATTAGTACACCAAGTGCAGTGAATATTGATAATCTGTTACATGAAGGCAAGATGATTAGTCTTACGTTTCAAGGTATCACATTTAAAAGATTTTTACCTAAAAATCACATTAAAATAAATCATTCATATGGTAACGAACCCACGACTACACCACAAAGCGTATGAAATGCTAAATACTATTAATAAATCTTGTACTGGATCAACAACTCGAAAAAAAAGGTTAACGTATATTGTACATTTAATACTTAAAGAATGAACAAGGATAGACACTCGTAAAGCATTAATCGTAACTCATACACAAAACATTCAAATGACAATATCTTAATAAACCTTTAACACGCGAATGCTTTCACAAATAATAATCATTTGTAATTATCTCCCAGGGAAATTGATGTAAAATAAAGTTTTGGAAATTCAGCATGACTAAATTACCAAATTTCACGGCTGGTATTAAATCGTTTACGTGTATTTTATTTGCCTAAAATCGTATTTTAGAGCTGTAGTTTATAGTCATAGGATATAGGTCAAATAACTAGAGCCGCAGCTATCTCGGGATGTCTAAAAGATGACATCAGGTATAACCTATATCAGAGAACCGATAGATTTAAACAAATTGACTGTTATTCAAAACAAAGCTTGAAGGATTATTTTGAAAGGAAATAGATATGCAAAAGTAAAGCTTACGTTAAATAAATTACAAATAATTTCGTGTAGGCAGCGAGTGTTTTACAGTACAATGGCATTATTCTTTAACATTATCAACACTAATAAAAACTCTCGGAAACTCGGGAAAAAAATTTACGACAGTCAACATCAACACGGAAACAATACAAGAAACAAAGAAAAATTAAAATTACCATTGAGAATGTCCAAGAATTAGGTGTTATTTAAGGCGGTATAAAGTTTTTATGAACTGGGGAAAAATATCTATGAAGAAGAAAAAAAAAAAAAGATAAAGTTAAAGTGTATGTATTAAATAACGTGCGATGTGAGTGTGTAGTAATATATTGTATATATAAAATATGAATATTAGGATTTGCCATTTCCAGAAGAAGAAAAATACAAAACCTGTGTTCGCCCCATAATGATATAATTATGCAATTGAAACAAGAGCGGAAACACGTAATCCACACTTTATACGGGACAGAAAACTGTACAGTTTCTTGTTCAGAACAGTCTTTCAAAAGACAAGCTAAATATGTATATTTTTAAGCGTTTTTACGTTACTATCGTATGTTTGCGCACAGAAAATTGAATATATAGCTAATAATGGAAATATGTTATTTGTTAAACAACATTTTGAGTGTGTCCAAATACTTGTAGACAAAAACTGGATTTCACCCATTACGGGCTAATAATTACAATTTGACATCTCAACATAGACGAAAAATTTGGAAGGGAATAGGGAATATGGATACCCAGCCAATGACAGGTCATAAGTCCTGTAACGCCTAGATATCCATATTCCCTTCCAAATTTCTCGTCTCTGTTGAGATGTCAAAATGTTATTTGTTTTTTACGTTTTTAAAAACATACAATATACCAATATCTTACTTACTTACTTAAACGTTTACAAAAAAAAAAACACAAGCGTCACGTTGGCCATTCATTATTCCATACAGTTTTCGTTTTATACGGGACAGTTTGCAAACTGCACAAGAGACTGTAAAGTTTTCTGCCCCGTATAAAGAAGGCTTAAGACCTAATCCAGAGTTTGACAGATAGTCCGTGAGCATTCTAAA
>JAGVSP010003054.1:0-61589 GCA_022494985.1 Micrasema minimum | reverse complement strand
CCACTGTTCACCACTGCCGCCGCCTACTTCTGCCCGCAGCCGGAGATGCTCCGTCTTGTGATGTGACACCGTAATGTTGCAGAGGGTGACCAACAAAAAAGGAAAAATCAGGACGCAAAATTTCACATCTTTTCCCATTACATTTGGTATTATTGTATTCATTTATTTTATTCAGACAGCTTTTGAGGTTTAACATTGGCAGGTTTAATGTCCATAGCCTATGAGAGTCTCGGTGGCGCATAGAAGTTATGCTAGATAAAGTATAAAAAATATATACTTATTTAGGTACCTATAATAATATTATCAAACATAATTAATAATTAAGTTTCAAGTGGGGGGCAATTATAAGATTGCATTGAAATATATTTTTAAAATAAGTGCGTCATTCACGCGGATATCATAACTGTATTAAATAGAAAATAACTGGATTAAATTATCGGATCAATTCATCAGTCTCACTTAAAAATACATGTGTAATTAATATAGGCATCATATTTTTAGAAATGAAAACAATTATTTACTGTTAAAGAAAGTAACTATAAAGTTAAATAGAAGATATTATTGAAATCCCAACAAAGACAGAGAAACTCTGGAAACGAATGTGGATACAGAGTTTCTCTGTCTCTGTTGGGATATCAATAATATCTGATATTAGCCCAGCATGGGTATAATCCAGTAATTTGTCTACAAGTTTTTGTACGCATTCAAAATGTTCTTAAATGATAAAGATTAAAACAATAAGTATGCCAATATTTCGCGCCTGTAAAGAGGGTCTAATATCGCCAATACAGTGACATAAGTATTAAATTTATACGTTAATTCCCTTATCCGCACAGAATGGTTCATAGGGCAATGCATAGGTAGCCAGTATTTCGATCATTTTATTATAAGAAGGTAAAATGATCAGTCTCGTGCATCAGTGCTAGTCCAAAATATCATACAATGTGAAACTAAATTTTAAATTAATATTTCATGTTGACCCCCGCGGGAATCGATCCTCGATCTTATGCATGGTAGACAACGCGCTCACCACTACACCACGAGGTTGAAGAACTGAACCTTAATAATCGAACACATTTCATGGCAGTTTTTTATTAGTCCCCATCTCTCCGATGTTGTGGTCGCATGCGCCCGCGCCCGCGCCCGCGCGACCCACTGACACACTGACCCGAGCCGAGCGAGGTTCGCTCTCCGCCCGGCCGTCGGTGTCTCCACCGTACACGGTACGCGGTACCGCGCGGTTCTGGCGCGAGGTGCATCTCTAGCGGACAGCGGACAGCGGACACTGACACGAGAGATGTGTTATATATCTTTGATCCGGAAGAAAAACTGCTCAAATTAGAAAAACGAAGGATTAATGGCTGACGCTGGACTCACGATACTGAGGTTCCGAGTTCGATTCCCGGTGATAACACAAAAATTAAATATTAACTCAACGTTTGTAGCACTCACTTTGTACTTTTCCTTTTTAATATTTATATCCAAGGACATCTTAGAATAATAGTACACAAGAAATACCTAGTTAAGTTTAGCATAAGTGTAGAAATTCTCCGTTGTATTAATTACTAATCAGATAAAAATTAAATAATAATTAATCAATAAATTAATGACACGAACTAAGTTGCTACCCTACATCATGCAAGGGACATTAAGTTGTGATTAACATTGTTTATTGAAAAATCATTTCAACGCAACAACAATATCTGATCATTATTATCTTCAATTATTGTTTATTTGTAATAGAAATAATTTATAGTGCACCTTATTACATAATACATAATCATAAGTGATAATTTTTTCCTTAATTATTTTCTGGTATTAATTAAGCCAAAGCGATTAACTACTGTTTTATATTCTATTGAACTAATTTAAGTTGAAATGCCTTGTTTTTTGTGGTTCATTGTGGGTATGTAATGTAAAGCCGAGTAATAGATCTGGCGAACAATAGAAGTAGAAGTATGGTAATTTTAATTATGTGGGTATCTTTATACTGTTTATCCTAGTTATGATTGTAATAGGAATCTTTTTCTGAACTTTTCTCTGAATCCCGAGTCAAAATCTGTGAATAGAGATTTTTTATAGGACCTTAAAAAACAATTCAAAGTAGAGGGTATTTGTCTTCGGAAAAGAAGTCGCCATTTTATTTATGGAATTCACATTATTTTAGGATTCCAAAATGAGTTTATTGTAACTCATGGGGAGTACATGTAAAATGTATTTCTTTGAAATATTTTTTTTTTTTTAAAACCGCTGCCCCGAATGTATGTAGAAGAAATCGAGTCGTGGCGGAGAAGGAATTTGAACCGGAGATCTCTAGACTCAAAGACCGCAACTCTACTCCTGGGCCACCACCCGTTCAAATTATAGAACTACCCTATGAATATTTAAGTTACTTTTATCAAAGCACTTTGAATGGTAACCTTATTGGAGTATTGAACAGTTAGATTCTAAATAATGAATTAAAAATACTGTAAAGTCTAAACGTGCGTTTGCAAGGCAACACACAAAGAATTTACATTTTCCATGAACTGTACTGACGCGGTGGCGGTGTTTCAAACAATTCATCCGAGTTCAGACATTAATTAAACTAATGTTGTGTGATTCGTAACACCTCTCATTATTCCACCTTTTCAATTAACTTTACGTCAGTTTAATTATTATAAACCGTTGTCATGTGAGCAAACATAAAGTGAAGTTACTTCAGTAGAAGCGGGCATTTATAATGTATTAAGGTATAAGTCTGCAGCGCTCAATATGGCAATATTCGCCTTTATCGCCACCCATTTCGTGAAATGTTCTCCACCGCTTGTGTGGAATAGGAGCCGAGCAGCCGAGTCGGCCGACATGGCATATCACGCTTGCAGCGAGACATAATACCAATAATAATATAAACTTTCGATATGGCAGAAAGCTTCGCAAAGTCAACAGCCGGCTGCGAGTACCTCAACGTCAGTAAAACTATACAACTTTTAAAAGTAGAAGGGACAGCGCAAAAGATACCAGGTACGGAGAGCTTTCATATTGTAGAACGTTTTGATGCTATACCTTTTTTTTGCGTAGATTCTGCTTTTTGGATTGTACAGGCGTTCTGTTACCACTATATATGTTACTAAGCGCTGCAGTGAACGCTTCTTACTTAACACAATCCCTCGTGATATTTTTCAATACAAGTCGTGCAACAGTTTTCGCCTGAATCGAACAACTCGAATTATTGAACTTAAATGATAACAGAGGATTACGATAAAACATATTATATTAACAATGTATCGGCGGTGATTGAACATTGAACACACCTTTGTCTTTTACGCTATAATAAAATAATAATTTACTGTAGATAGCGTTTATCTACTTCATAATAAAAAAGCTTAAACAGAAAATAAAACAAAAAAATGATTTAAACTCTGTGGTTTGTTAGAAACGTAGGTAGTAAGACTATTAAAAAACAATTAATTTGATTAAGTTCTGATTTTTACAACGCGTATATGTATATAGGAGTCAAAACAACATATTGATATAATCAGATTTGATCTTCAAAAACTGATCTCATCGCAAGTTTATTCACTAGATTGAAATGCCAATTTAATTAAAAATACTTGAATATGGATTATAAAGAGACGGTTTGATGTCTGGCCAAGGTATGTAGTAACCGATTAATAAAAATAATTATGTATTTTGTACATAATTTATTTTATTATTTTAACCCAATAAAAATACTAGCAATATCTATCTAATAACGGAGAGGATTAACATAACAAAACACCCAGGATGAATTTTTTTAAAGTGGTGACCTTACCGGAGAATCGAACCCAGAACCATAGTCCAGAGCAATTACAACACGGAGGCTACCAACGTAGTTTTAAATAGTACTTTATGTAGGTAATTTATAATCAAGATCGCTGTGTAGATAGATGTCAGGTCGGAACATTTATTATGTATAACCGGATTGGCATTTAAAAAATCTAATTGATAATCATCTTACTAAAAGAACCTAAGCCCAATATGCGTATGGATTCGTTCGTCAGCAACTGCGAATTCACATTAAAGGTATTTAATTAGACGGCAATAAAAATAAGATCTTAATAAATTATAACATTTAATAGCTGAAACAGGATATCGGCGTAATTTAATTTGGCAGTTAAAATAACTGCCATTCAAGTCTTAAGCCATGTGCGAAAAATGGCTCCTTCTCGACTCGTTAAAGTCTGTAATCGGCCAGTTGATTTATCGAAATGATAACCTAGTAGTGACAACACGGAATCTTCATACTGAGAACAGATATACGTACTTACTGCGAGTTTAATAGGATTTATCGACGTTGACGGGTTTCGACGTAATCCATAATCCAGGACGCCAACTGAATTCCAATTACATTCATATCTGGAGTTGATTATAATATTATTGTTGTGAAGGCGTGGCACAACGGAAAGTGATTCTACCAATACTAGAACAGTAGATCACTAGGTCCCTGTCCACTCACAAGAATAGACTTAACAGTTAACAAAAAACTGTTCCAATCAATCAATTTCATACTGACTTAATCACGATTCATGAAATTAATAATATTACAAACGGTAATTTATGCGGTTACCATTTTGGGTATAAATAATTAGAAATACTTTAACAAGCTGGTGATAACAAGTAGATGCTTATTTATTCATTTATAATTAGCTATGTCTGTGTGACAGAACGATTGCTTTAATAATTTTAAAAAAGAAAATGTAGCGAGTACCCTAAACGAAAATCCGATAAAGTAAAATATAGCATATCAATTTTGTTACAGATTTTTCATTTAATTTTACGCTATAATGAGTTGTACATAATTAATTGGAGAAAACTGAAGGTACCCAGGTACTGCTGTAAAAACATTAGATAAAAAATTAGAAGCACAAAGAGTTTTGCACAAAAATAATGTGAGTATAAACATGAACAGCGTCACACGATAGAAGTATCAAATGTTCAGAACATCAAGAGGAGGAGGGAGAAATTGTTCTAAATAACACAAAAATTGTAATACATCAAGTAGCCACATTTAAAAAAAAATTTTTTTTAAATATATTTTTTTTTAAATTTGAAATAAACATGTTTTATAGACAATCCATAAATGTATTTATTGTTCCCGCAAAGCCGGGGCTTGTCTGCGGGTTACATTACATATTAATACTTTTTTTTCTTCTTCTTTTTTTACACAATTAGTATCTAACATTATAAGTATATTCTTATTTTAAGTAGGTAGCGTTGCATAACATTCACTGTGTGCCCTTTAAGAGTGTCTTAATGTTTTTTTGAAATGTAATAATATTTTTTTCTTCATAAATACATTTTGGAAGACGATTAAATAAATCTGGAATAACACACACCAATGTTCTTTTTTCGTAATAGTTTACCTGCCGAGGCTGCCTCAGCCGCTGTGCCGAAACTAATCTTGTCTCAATCGGGTGTGATGTGCCCATCGTCAAGGAAATGATTTGTCATTATTTTATATTTGCAAAGATTTTCCACCCAGCCAATGACAGGTCATAAGCCCTGTAAACGCCTAGATATCCATATTACCTTCCAAACTTCTCGTCTCTGTTGAGATGTCAAATAGTAACACTAAAATTGATTAGAGCCTTCACAGATCTGTCGGAAGTCTGAGTTGCAAGTTGCACAGAGGAGCATGGAGCGAATTATGCTCGGACTAATAACATTAAAATAATGATAATATAACATTAATAGACAAACAAATAATTTATTGGATCCGACGCCAGACAAAAGTCTGCGACGTCGTAGTCCGAAATTGCTTTGTTGAAGTGGAAATGGGCTGGTCATTTAGCCAGAATGACGGACGACAGATGGACGAAACGTGTTCTGGTGTGGAGACCGAGAAACTCGAGGCCTCAAGGACGTCCACAGATGAGACGGGTGGACGATACCAAGAAGTTTGCTGGAAGTCGGTGAATATGTCTGATGATGATGATGATTTCGTTTAGGATTAAAATAACGTTGATAATGAGAAAAAAAGCGAACGCAAATCGGCGAAGCGCGTTATATTCCAGATATTTTTTAATGGCATTTCATAGTAGGTCCTAACAAATTAATAATGGTAATTAATCAAAGTAGCTTTTATTATTGAGCACTATTATTCTATGCTGTTAGGTGAATTATACACCGTTTCCCACGATGAGACCGCGAAACTCCAGAGGGTGATTATTCATGATATTCTGAGAAAAAAATCTTAATAAAGTTTTTCAAAAAACTCAATTCTAATTTCTTAAAAAAATGATTAAAATATGAATAAAAATTCACGCGTGTAATACCTTCCATTTTTGAACTGGCTAACACCACGTGACCTGCACCAATTTCAGATATGAAATTCGAATTTCGAAAGGCAAGGCGTTCGGTGACCAGAGCGGACCCCCACTCCTCCCCGCCCACCGCCACCCCGCCACCGCTAGCATTTTAAACAGAAGCCAGTATTACATAGTCGCTTTTTATTAATACTTTTTTTTAATTAATTATTAAAAATGCCCGGATCAAAAAACTTTTTAAGGATTTTTTTCTCAGAATACCATGAACAATCACCCTCCGGAGTTTCGCGGTCTCATCGTGGGACACGGTGTATATAGGATTATTGATCTACGATTTGGCCGGACACATTGGCTCTAGTAGAAATAATATATAGCTTTCACGATTTGAAAAGAAATGTTCATCACGATTCAATTAAAGCGCTAATTACAGAACGCGTGAACTAAAGAAATCAATTCTTGGATGGAAACCATGGCCTGAAATGTAATTACAATACGTATTAATCTTTCTTTTCAATGTTGCCTTGTTACATAAAGACTTATTTTTCAATGGTATTGCGGAGTACCAGTCACTCCGTATTAAAAGAGTCAATTTCACGATACTTAATTTCACCTATGTCGCAAAATGTCTCGCTATGCTATTTGTTATTAGTAAGCGAATAGTGACATCCATATTGTAGTGTAGTAGTAGTAGTATGTATCCACGGCAGCCCGATAGCGATATAAGATTATTTTTCCATTAGTTGAAACTCTATTCAAAAGTCATTCGATGTGAGTAACCAATCTACTTACCTATCTGTGATATGCGATTTCAAAATTAATTATCTTCAGATATGCAGCTAAATTATCCTAACTGAAAAAAAATACCGATAATTCACGATAAAACATTTACGTTAAAAAAAATTATAACAAATTAACTAAATTAATTATTTATGATTTTGTTTTATACAACATGTTACCAATCTGAAGATACCCGTAACAGGGTGGAAGCGCTAACTGGCGAAATAAATAAAAGTTTAAGTACCAAGTATTTTTATTCAACATTCATTATTTATTTTAAAATAATTAAATCATGGAATTCCACCAAGAAATGTAAAACAAAAATATCAATGAAATAAAAAAGTACATTTAATATGGTTTAAAAGGCTCAGATGGATATTAACAAATGCAGTAGGTAACTATCTACTTCATATTTAATCAAGAAAATAAAGCTTCAGCGCTTCCTGTCTATAAATTGCTTGTACCCGTACGTAGGTAGTTTGTCGTCTCACGTAGTTTTCCTAACTCTTGTACTGATTCCTAATACTCTCGGTATGCATTGTACGAGTATATGGGAGGACCGCATGGTAACTCGTTATCACCAATTTACAGTCGAATGCATACTCCAGTCGTTACACAATAATACGAAGGAATGCCTGAAATGCTAGACAATATTTTTTATAAAATATTAAATATTCTTCCAAGCGTTTCTTATAAATATTAGGTGCACCAAGAATGTTGTGTTATTAAATTCGTAGGATGTGCTTTGCATGAGTTGAGAGTGTTATAAAACGCATATGCGCTGACCTCGGGAAACAGACAACGTTCAATTCAACTATTTACGGCGATGGATTTTATCATACAATGTTTAATCTGGTAGGTATTATTTTGAAATAAAAGAAAATAAAACAATCTCTAGCAATAACAATACCCTTGTTATTTTCACAAACGTCTCACTTTAAAATATTTAAAAAAATATATTAGCGTAACTATAGTCAGAAACGCCTACACGTAATCGGTAGTACGTAATCTGTTTTTTATACAGTCATTTTTAAAGAGGAAAATGAATAAAAAAGATTATAAGATGTTTAAAAGATGGTATAAATATTACGATATCGACTTATATTACGATAAAGCTGTAAAAACGTAATGTTGACCAACGATAAGGGACGAATGTACAGGTCGCGTCATGTAAACAGAACTCTGGAAAAAAGTGGAGGGGGTGTGTTTGCGCATGTGACCCGCCCACCCCGCGCACCAAATAAGACCGATAATCGCCTAGTGCGCTAATGCGCAGCTTGACCGCCAGCGTTCTTTTAACATGACGCGACCTATAGTAGTAGGTACAATGAAGAATGCACATTATCTGTGCAGTAAAAATATTTTATTTGACGCGATAAAACGCGTGCAATTCTTCTTTGTGAAAGCAAAGATAAATTCAGAAGTAATAAAAGTTACAAAAACCACCGCAGAATCAGATCGCTGGCCATGGTTTATGGTTCTATTCTTTTAATGGTTTCACTACAAATGTTTTATCTCCGGACTTCCATAAACAATGACGAATAGAATCAAACGCTGCCACGTAGATATAATAAATTGTCGGGAAAACGTGCTAAGCCCTTAACCCTTTACCGGACTATAACTTCCGAAGGTATAGGTATAAATATCTTAAAAAGGCGATGAAGCATAAAATAAATGATAAATTCCGTAAACATGTTTATTTCTTTGAAAAAGCATCAAAAATATTCGCTAACACATTATTATTAAATTAAATCACGGCAGAATTGCCCGGGGGCGCATTTTCAGCGATAATTGCACTTAAAAAACATCCTGACTTAATTTTTTAGAATTCCTTCGGAATTATTGTGATGTCACCAGAATTGAAGCCAAAAAACCCCATACAAAAATCAGGAGCCATGGCCTTTTACGTCACGGAGACCTCTAGTGATTCAATAGGTACCTAAGTATACCAACGTTGTTGAAGTTTTATGAAATTTGATAAAAGTGTGATAAAAACGGGTAATGCATTACTCAAAAAGGAATATGGATAGCTACTCGGTTACACATACAAATGTGCTTTTAGTTCTGCACTGAAGTAAAGAATAAAGATTGGATATTACTAAGTGACTAACCGAATAGTTGTATAAGAGTCCATGGCCTACAAAGGGTTGACGATTTCGATGGTTTACGATGGCCTTGTTGCGATACATTCCCCCATCGAATTAACACGGCTGGAGCCGTCCGCTGCAGCCTACCTACAATGCTACAGATAGTGCACTTACTGCGGAGAATACAATACTAGGTACCGGTACCAGTACCTAGGTGCTGTACGCTGTACACCGGGTATCGCGTGCCAGCCGCTGCACTTGGAGCCTGAGAACTAATATCAGCCAACAATAAGAACGCACGGTGCGTTTTTGTATCCAATTATCACAATAACCTTTTTTCAATCATACTTCTCCTTAATGAGGCAATGTACTTCAAACAGGTTAATTAGGTGCTATTGTATTTAGTAACGATATGTAACGCGGTTGGCGATCCTAAATAACATCCTTCAACATGGAAAATTGCTGACAAAGAAAGTAAACAATATTTAATTAAGTATCTATAAATAACTAAACGCACGTAAGGTAGGTAGGTCTACGGTTAAAAATGTAAGAATCATTCAAATTAATATGTAATTTAAATTTAAACGAATAAATGAGTTATTATTATTTGCACTGAAGATGTTACACAGTAAGTCTTTTCTACAAAAATGGAAGAAATCGGTATTTGTTAATGACAAAAAATTCCCGTTACTTATTGAAATTTAATAAAAACAGGTAATCATTTTTATTTTATCTCTAAAAATAAGGCAACAGAACAATCTCAACCATAAAATCCTATGGATGAAATGAGTGTTTTTACAATATTCTCGTACGTAAGGGATGATGTATCGTTAAATACAATACACGAGTATTGTATTGTAGTAGGTAGTGGGTATGTGTAGCGGAAGATAATTAGAAGTGATTGATCGATAACGTGGATGCCATCTAATGACTGAGTATAATCATTTATCAGGGAAAGGAGTATCAATAGGCCTTACGCAACATGGAAAATCAACATCAATGCGCATTGATGAATCATTTCAGTTGACAAGATAAATTATTGATAATATTACCGGAGATGCAGCTGCGTACTGTGAGTACCAAGGAGCGGTAACATGATAGACGGATCTGATTATGACAACGTAATTAATTATAATCTTTCATCATTTAAATCCCACATTAAACCAATACAAGCCTACAGAAAGGGGTTTTAAACGTTTATGAATCAAGATCCCCACAATACTTTATTTATTCATTTCATAATATTTATACAGTACGCACATAACACTATTTAAATAATTTTATCTGATCAAAAGTTTTTACCTTCGAATTCAAAATAACATTTTATATGTGATATGGTATACTTATTATACTGGTATATTATGATATAAGTAAACAGACAAGCATCAATATAAAAATACACAAATTTACTGTTTTGGCCCAGCGCAGTGGCATGACGCAGTTGTGATGGAAATAAATAGTTATAGTACAAATAAATATAGTACAATATTTCTAAAAATAATATACAAATTGTAATAGCCGTGATAATCAAAATATGAATTATGATTATATCTAAATTACGCAATTACAAAATCTAGAAAAACGAAGGATTTATCACATTGTTTTCCAGAAAATACTAATTTGATAGGTGGTACGATTTCTGTGACCGCCAAGTGTATATATTTATAATGGCTATGCATGTGAAGCTCGAGTGAACTAAGAATGACCGCGTTAATGAAGGCTCTACATCTTTATTGTATGTAGGTAAATGAGTTAGTATGAGTAACGGTGTCGGAAAACCGATTTCCCCTGCGATAAATAATCGCCTGTATCTTTTGTTTCAGATCTGGAGAAACGGTGATCAGATGGTGATGCTGCACAACGAACTGGGCTATGACGAACTATTCTTATGTATCACAAACAAAAACATTTACTCGTTTACTTTACCTACTAAATATTGTTTACATCAACAGCCCTGTCGTCAGGTTGTATTGGGTCGAACAGGAGAACGAACCACGCAGTAAAGTGCCTATTTCGGCTTTGGTTATTAAATCCTAGGAGAGTATTTTGATTGAAACTTATTCACGTGTTCTGAGTACTTCAAATAAATGAATCGCCTTTATTCGAAAGGTCGAATGTCGGAGGGTTTAATTAAATACAAGTTAGGTAAGGGACATTGCTTGGGGTGGGGGAGGGGGCCGGGTAGCGGGGCGGGTGAGGAGGGGGGTTGGTAGAAATTATACCATTCAATAGTGAAACTTTTTACGTTGTTTGGTTGAAAATTTACATTTCTAGAACCATAATTTTCTGACTGAAAAATTAACCAGTATTCCAAATCTGGAAATAAGTACCTACATTTTATTTAATCCAATACATTTGTGGCAGGAAATTAGTCCTGTTAATATCTCGATTGATTTCGTAGAAATGTGCTTTATTCTGAGTAGCTAGGCTGACATTTTTAAATTTAATTTTTATTCAGAGATAGATACATTTCGATATGGTTTTAAATAATTTGACATAAATATGTTGAAACGTGAAACATGATGGCATTTCTGACAGCTGAGTGATCTCGGTGTTTATGAACGCACTTACATGTAATACAGGAAATTTCCGTGGTTATGTTGAATTCATTTCACGGTTGGAAAACTAAATCTGACATCAGGACGCAGCTTCAAGTTTGTAGGTAAACCAGAAATTTTTATTAAAATAATACTTTTTCAATTTCGAGGTATTTTGATAATTAAATAATTATAGCAATATTCAGAACCAAATAAATATCTTTTGAAGAACATTTTGAATGTGTACAAATACTTGTAGACAAAATTAATGGATTATACTCCCGTTGGGCTAATATCAATCATTATTAAACGCATAGATAATCCAAAAATTCATTTCCAGAGCTCCTCTGTTGAGATATAAATAATGACAAATATCTTTTGCTTTAGAAATTGCTTAACTTGGAGGCAGGTTATGGAATTACCTATCCTTATCACAATACAATCTAGCTACTCATTCTTTAGAGAGGAAAAATCAATGAAAAAAACTATATATTTTGAAGTTTTCAATGCTAAGTATTAATGTTCAAGTATGGGCGTATGTGTGAGGAAAATATGGGATTTAAAAGTGCAACAGTTCGGACTACAGAATAAATTTTGTAAAACATATCACAATAATACCTTCCTTTACCCTGCAAACGCGCGCTTGCAAAGCCGTTCTTCCGATTCACACAAATCTACGGACACATTCCTATTTAGGTAAGCATTACGATACATAAGAGGGTTCCTACGTAATATCAACACAGTGCGGTTATATTAACAACTACCCCTAGCACTAGTCACTAGTGTGAGTATTGACAATTTATATTTTAGCCTCGTTACGAGAGAATATTTTTCACGAGTCGTGCGATGGAGCGTTGTATGGTTGTCTGGCGGGGTGGAGTAGGAGTAGGGAGAGGGGGAGGGGAGGGGCGGCAGAGCGTATAAAGCAATAAGCGGGTTAGCGGGCCACTCGACTCGACTGCGACTGCTTAAATCCCGCATTCTCAAACTATGGCGAGAGAAAAAACTCTCTGTACTGTTGTCTAACAAATTTAATATAAATAATAACCCGGCTATGCGCTTAGCGTAATGATGTTCGGCTTGTCTTGCAGTTAATATGAAAGGAAAGTAAATAATTGAAATAATGTGCCTGTTAATGAATTAGTGCCTCGTTTTTACGTGCAAACGTGTCAGTTTTCCTTTTTTAGAAATTTGAACAGTTAATGTAATGGCGAGTGCAAAAAACTAGGCCCACAATTTTTTTATGATGGCTGATATAAAAACGTAAAATACAATTTTAAATCATGATTATTTACGTAATTAACGTAAGAAGTGGTTGAGTCAAGACAACGTGAGTAGAAATTACCAGCAAATTGGATTGATTCAGTTTGTTCGCTATAAAAATATAATAGTAAAAATGTCACGTACCTAGAGTAGGAGAATGTTCCTAGATAAAGAATTGATGGTCCATTGCGTTGGATTGTGAGACGTCATTGTGGGATAAAGACAATACCATTAGTTATGTATTCCCTTTCCGACCGATAGCCGGTATGTGGAGGTTTTATTATGAGAAGAAATCTCGATCCGATCTCATTACATAATTCAGTGAGTGCCCATTCATGACCATCATACAGTATTGATCTGGCTGATGATAACTATAGGCGCAAAGATATTCGATCAATGAGTTGCAGGAATTTAGAATTTTAATACACATCCCTGAATGTACAGTTATGTTTTAACTTAGATAGGTGGGTATTTTTTATTATTTGACGGATGTATCGAGTATACTTGTAGACAGGCGACCAATATGTAGAGTGGGAACATTTTACAAATACTGGCTGGCAGCTTTTTCCAACAAAATGTCCTGTGGTTTTTAAGAGAAAAAAATATCAAAGTGCATGAATTATTTTCTGGAATATCGATAGGCATCTGTTACACGATTCCTGGAAATATCCACCATTCTGATATTGGAGACCTCAAATGCAATGGCTCTTTTTCAATAAAAAAATCTGCCAAGGTAGGTTCAGAAGTAAATCGCTTCTTTAATAGAAAATTGTATTTAGTCAAAAATTGAATTAAGTGGCTAGTTTAACTGTTCAATAACAGCGTGTCATTTACAATAAGTCAAATCACGTTATTACGAAACGTGAAAATGAAAACGTATAAAATAAATATAAATAAATAATTCCTGCTGTTAATTACACTCGATGTTTTTCAACCATGTCCTTTTATACACCTTTTTTCTTATGTTCTTTTGTATTGTTTTGAGCTTTAACGGCATATTTTGTTGACTGTATGTAATTATTATTTTATTTATTTATTATCGGAAATAGCCCGAAAAATGTACAAGTTATTAGATAAGTACTGTACTTTTTTCCAATTGAAAAATCAGTTTACATGGCCTACACAGGAAATCGGTAAGTTTTAATTGTTCAGAGCAAAGATCGTCACTCAACTTTTGTGACCTTAAGAGTGACGCGTGATGAAAATTTTTACTAAAATAATGTTATGAAAAAAGTCTGGTACCGTTCCAACAACGGCTAATTCAAACATATCGTTATTGAATAGTGCACTAAACATTTATTGGGAGAATATTGAGTTCAAAAGGCCATACGGAGATGGTCAGGAAATGTCACGTGACGCAGGTGGATATTGAGTAAGTTCGAGTCCCGCCGCTGAATCTGTCGGGCAAATCTCAAACCAACCAACCTACCAACCCCGAACAGCGAAGCTCCCGCCCAGTGACGTCAGAAAGAAAGTTCTGCAGTCAGCTTGACAGCTGCCATCGAACGTGAACGAGATAGGGTGGAGTAGAAAGGTGCGGGGTGTCAGGAGACGCGGGGGAACGACGGTACTCGCGGGAAGGGCGTTTTGGTCAGGGGCCAAGACTCACCCGAAACTTGGATGGGAAGGGACAAGTAACAGAAAAAGTGACTATGTATAGTGCGAAAAAATTCGAAAACAATACAGTGCTAAGAAAATACGCAGTAGGAAATATATATATACGATAAGGAGTACTCGTAATTACGGAGAAAACCGCTAGAGAAGGAAGAATCATGACGAGGACTTGACTTGAGAAGGCGATCAATTTCTTAGCTTGAAGACAGTTTGTGGAATGCATATACATAACGAGCGGAAATGGAATGATGAATATGATGAATATTAGGTCAAAGAACTTTTTCAAGGCATGAGTAATTCGCTTTGAATAATTATAATGTTTACAAACAGTGTAGTGTTTCCTCCGATCGACAAGATATTAAACACAGTGAACTAAGTTTAGTACAAGATAACCTCAAGAGATCTCGTAAAACTAATTGTGACCAGAGAGAAGTTGGGATTATTGTTCAGTGGAGGATAAGGAAATCCCGTAGCCATAGAACACAAGTACTCAGTCTTCGGTACATAATTTGGCGCTGATAGGAAAACGGAAATAATAAATTCATACTAATTAGTGTTATTTTAACTTCCGTAAAATAAATAAATATACACGAATACGGAATTTTTGCAATTTCTTCAAAGCTAAACAGTTTTCATCGGAAATTTTATGAGAAAAACGTAGATTGGATATAAAATGATAGATACTATGTAAAGTACAGTTACTTTGTAAACTGGTTTTTTAAAATGTTATGTTTATTTGTTAATATAGGATTTATGTAATTGGTTCAGGCAGCGAGCGGGCACAGCGCGAGCTGCTGGAGGCTGCGGTTTGGTGGACGGTGGATAGTGACACCTCTCGTCTCCCTGCGAGTCAAGTCGTCGTCAGTCTGTCGTCAGGCCAGCGCATGCGCCTGTCTGACGATAAATAAGTAGGTTACGGGGAACATCGCGTGTGACAGAGGGCCCAAAAAAACGGATACATACAAAAGATAGCCGCCGCGCCGTGGATTATTAACTGGTGTTGATTGTTAATAATTAAAGCCATCGCATGTCTCCCGCGTATTGCGCTACTTACGACGGACAAGGTTCATATATTTTAATAGGTAATCAACTTAAGGTAATTTTCAGCGGTGAGTAGCTACCTAACCAACTGCCTGTTATATACAGCGCAAAATACGATGAATTAATTAGCACTCCATCGTAATTATTGCATAATTTTGCGTCCCTTTATAGAAGCAAAGTTCCGGACACAGAATTCATTTCCAGGGAATAACGACACTCCAATCCATTTCAATATTGACTGTGAGACCTTACCTACGGATGAGTACTCGAGTAAGAGATTGCGGGGCAGAAATAGCCACCTAATGGCAATTAATTCACCGGGGATCTCCAATAATCGGTAACATGGAGCAGCCTGTAGACTGCCGCACACCTCACTGCCCAGTAACTGAGTGCATTGAATAGCAATTTCCCCGACGTCCAAGCCAGTAATGTGATGGGTCCTTAACTCAATATCATTATCCTTGCCAATGTACTACAGGTTTCATAAGACTTTATATTGAATATGATTATTTTTTTGTTATTATTATTAAACATAGATAAAAAGCTTAAAAAAAATGATGACTTGATAATTTAAAAAAAGTGTTGATAAGTTTCTTATTGGTTAATAAACCTTAACACTGAAAGCTGTAAATCAAGGGGTGACATAGATAAATTACTCTAAATTCCAAATTGGGAAATCATAAGTTCGAATCTACGTTTTTTCATTCAGTGGAGTAGATATTTAACTGTGTTGTTGTTGTAATCGTGCGCGACAAACAGTTCAATATATTGTAATTTGGACAAATTAACACTAAAAACAAATAATAAATCATTTGTTAATAAGATAACACAAGATAACCATAAATCATCATCCCTGCATTGGCGTTGGTTTGTGCTGGGGGTAATAAAAGGAACGCGAATCGTCAGGTAACGAATTCGTTGGTGCAGGAAGATATATTTTCATGGGTCACGTAATAGAATTAAGAATCTAATAACCCCACGTGTCGAGAAGGTCTACAGTCATTGGCTATATTATTGTGACCAAAATAATGTTTGCGTATTGTAATTTTACTGATAAAATACGCCACTTTACCGGTCTGAAACCAAGTCGTTAATTTGCGTTTGTGTATTTTTTTAAACCACATATTTTTGTATATTTAAAATAGAAAATGTTTATTCCAGTTTCCTACGGATAGAAAAACGGAACAGCGTCGAGTTACGTCAACTACTACTTCATTCCCTGATCCGCGACCAATGGTGCATAGGGCACTGCATTACTGTGCAGAGAATCCTGGTCATTTATTACATGAAGGAAAAATGATCAGTGTCTTACGCCACAGTTCCAGTCCAAGGTATAACATATGAAATATTTTTATGTGAAAATCACATTAAAAAAACATTTCGTATTGACCTCCATCGGGAATCGAACCCGCGACCTCATGCATGGCTGCCCAACGCGCTACCGCTACACCACGGGGCGGACAGCCCTGTTCCGACTGATCTGACTGTTACATCAACTGCCGAACCAAAATCTCCTAAATCAATCACAGTATGAACTTTACTTGCTCAAAGTTGCCCATTTTACAAGGTTCTCGGCGTCCTGGACGTCCACTGTTGACGGAATTCGCTATGGTATAATGATGATGATGATGATGAAATAATAGTTACGATAATTTGGTCGAGGACTGTACATAAAGTGGAAATTTCGTGGTGAAAAGCAGCAAAATAAACGAATGTATGTAATTATACGTTAACGCTTCACATGATTTGAAAATATATTTCCGTAGAATATTCCTCCCTTTCTAGCGATCAATCCTCGAGAAATATTTATCGCGCAAACAAACTTCGGGCGGGGCAGAGTTCGTTCCGACAAATTGAATTTCAAATCCAGAGGACATCACATTATACGGCGGCGGGCGGCGGCGGCGGCGGGAGATCTCGCCGGATACATGTCTCATAAGGAATATTTTAAATCCGTAAGCGATATTCTAATGTTTACCGTGTCTTTGTGATTGATCTAATATCATGAAATAGTGTCTGCCAGATAGGATGATAGTGTGAGATGCACACATGCGTTCTGTCCCCTCCCCTCTTTTCCCTAATCCCCCCTCCATTGAGACCTGACCGCGGATGCACGGGTGGATGTCTGGGATGGGGGGGCCTGGCGAGGCGGGATACCGGTCTCCACACGGGTGGTTGTAATTACTAATAAATAATGATCGGGGTAGAAACTAACATCCCTACCACTGTTAAATTTGGGCCGACTCTGGTTGGTTTGGGTGATGGAAACAATGACAATTATAATACATAAGCCGAGACGGTGGTAGGGGTACAATGAAAGCATTTGTTCGCGTACATAATCGTAAATTCATCCGTATTTTTATCACACTAACAATCTTAAAATCGCGGTTTAGCTTGTTGAAAAAATCGGTAGAGTTGGCTGGACTGAAAAAAGACTCAATAGTCTTTAAAGCAGTCTAGGGAAAGGGTGGGGCTTTCATTGATCTAATATCACAAGAGTGAATCGAGTAGTCAGCGGGAAAAACATTATTCAGAATATGAATGGGCCATGAATTGTTTAAAAAGTTGTTTTATAGGAATAAAAAATATACCTACCTAATTCTATATCCGAAACGTCAATACAATAGTAATTTTGGTTGATTAATTACTAAAAATGTAATGTATGTTTTCGCGAGCAACTTTATTTCAGAGTCATTTGATCTTTTATTTTCTCTAAAATGAATAATGCAATGTAGAATTCCTCAACCAGGCAAACTTAAATAAACGTTCAAAAATGTATGTATTGATAACAATATATGTAATTTATTACTGGGATTTGAAAGGAAATAAGGCGGAAATAATAATTTAGGCGTCACCTAGTTGGTGGCCAATTGAGCAGTACAGAGTTATGTGGGTGCACAGAAAGAGAGAGAGTAAAACAGGTACTTACGTTTTTACAATGGTTTATTCACAAAAACTTACTACTGAATCTAACACTTGGAAACAATGATTTTATAAACTAATAAGGCTAATAAAACAATGATTTTAATAGTGAACGAATTCTCCTAAGTTGGCGGGAATAATGTGCCTTAAAGACGCGTGCGATGACGGGGGGAACCGAAAGTATTCTCTTCGCAAGTTCGGCAAGTTCGTACGTTTTCGGCGGTCGGCGGTCGTCGGCTCGTGACGTCATTGTCGCCCGCCACAATACGAAGGCAAATCACTTTCTCGAATCTCAAAATAGATACATAATAAAGAAATGTCTATGTCATAGAATATATGATATCTTCAAGTTCTTTTCCATTCGGAATTTGCCTACGCCTTATGCATTTTTTACAATTAGTACCTTTAGGCCCGGTTGTTTGACCGATAGTATAAACTAACTTAAGTTAAAATTTTAACTTTAGTTTAAAAAATCACAAAAATGGGTTGTTTGACCAGTGGTATAGTATAGAACGTCTAACTTTAGTTAAAAATTTATATCCCTCGACCAGGGACGGATATATATTTTAAACTTTAGTTTAAAAAAACAAGATGGCGTCCTACAGACGCTCGTTTCATTCGATTCGAGTTTTCTCTTCACGTTTTTCTTAATCAAAAATAGTTTATGAATAAAAGTAATGATGCAGAGTAGCATAGTTTTTATGTATGTATAATAGGGATACTAAAAAGGACTGCATATTATTAATTACAGCCTATTTACATTCTGTCATTGTAGTAGTTTCAACTGTCACACGCGCCCGTATCTTGGATTTCACGCGTCTGTACATTTGAGTGAATATTAACCGAAAAATGGATTTATCTATCGTAAATAACTATGGTATTAGTGATAGTTCAGAAGAAGATGAACTCCTTCTGAACTATTTGCTTTCCCGCAAAGCAAAAGTTTTTCGGCCGAGGACAAACGGCATGTTATTGTGGGATGACGGTGAATTCTTAGCAAGATTTCGTATGTCAAATGAAACCGTTTTGTGGCTAACGCAATTTATCGAAGACGACCTCAAAACCTCTACCAACAGGTACGTTTTTCTATAAATCCAATATATTGGTGAATAATATTATGACTGTAGTAGGTATAAGGTACCTATAGATTATGTCAGTGCTCGTTCTGGTTTGTAAATAATAAAAAAATCTGTTCCAGGAATCATGCAGTCATTCCTGTACAAGAAGTGCTGTTAGCTCTAAGATTTTATGCTACAGGCACAATACAGCAATGTACTGGAGACCTCAGTGGATTCCATAAATCAACAGTTTCCCGCATTATATTTTGTGTCACCTAAGCTATTTGCAAATTGCGCACCAATTTTATATCAATGATTTGTTCCAATGTTGCTCGATCGCAAAAAAAACTAGTGTGAAAATAAAGTATTTTTATTGTTAAGGTTTGGAAACGCTTTAAACCAAAGTATATTTTAACTATAGTTTAATTTCGAGTCAAACAACCCATTTCGGTTTTTAACTATACTTACCGGCCAAACATTAGTATATTTAAAACTATAGTTAGCGGCTTTTATACCATCGGTCAAACAACCGGGCCTTAGTCGATCAGTTATTATTAGGGAAAACGGACGCGAAAATACACATTTGTTGAGACAATGTACTGTGTGAGCACCAGGCGACATTTTCACATGGCCGGACTTCACTTTGTATGGTGGTTGGTGGTGTATTAAATACATAATATAATATGTAATGTAATCGGTCACAAACGGTTTCGGTTTCCCCAAGTCAAGTGTAATTTGTAGATAGAAATCTAAATTTAAAAAATAAATAACTAAAACCTACTAAGTAATATAATATGAAATACGTAGTAGATAAATCAGAGTAGAAGAAGTGCGACAATGCTGTTAAATTCTGATAACCTCGGTTCAAAAAACATGCAGATGGTTGCTTACAAGATATTTAACACGCACAAAGCCACTTCCCTGATAAAATAAATCAATAAATAGATCGTCTCAAAAAACCTCTTTATATTTTATTAGTAAAACAATTTCCAGAGATAAGTACAAAGGTTGAAACACGTGTATTTTGTCAAGATAAAGTAAGAAACGTGAAATCAGTGAAACAGTCAATCCAAATTAATATTATATTTAGGCGTGAAACATCCGTAAACTATACCTTTCATGATTTCAAGTAGCAATAATCGTGATGTAATAAGAGAAAGAGAAAGTGTAAAACATTCCTTTACGATTCAATAATAATTTAATTACTAATAATGCCTTTACCCATGTACAATCATTTATCGGTACATTTATAATAATATATTCAACAATTCAACCACAAGCCGCTTAAACAGTCTTAAAAACTGTAATTAAACTATTAGCAATAATGGCAAATATCGCTAGTCCGCTAAATTTATTTCTCTCATTTCTTTGTAAAAGAAAAAGAGGATATCTGGAAATTAAGTATATTGGATATTATTTTTGGAAATAGCACAATATTGTCAGTTGCGGAGAACTATACGTTATAAATACTATTTAATATTTAGCGGGTATTTTATTTTAATATTTTGAATTCAACAACTATTCATAATAATAAAACAAATTAAGAGCAGTTTTACTCTACTTGGTAAGAAGAAAACTGTTACGCTTAATTTTACAGGGAAAAATCACTGAACAAATACCTGTTAGTCTCGTACAATAACCGTAACTTGTAAAGTATTTGCCGCCGCTTACCTGCAATAAGAGAAACACATATATTATGCTCAAATTTATGTTGTACAAAAACTTCTCAAAAAACAGCATGAAATGTTTGAAATTACGCGTACCTATCGACAAAAAATTACGGTAATGGTAAAGTTACATGTAATCATGACCGCTCTTACTAAATGCAGGCGTGACAAATTTATTTAGTAATATGTTTATTAAAATTGAAATCGTAATTGGAATATATTAAAATCTTAAGTAGGTTTAACCCTCATTAAAAGCTGTATACATTAGTATCATTGAAGACAACACAATAATCTGTTAAAAACAAACAGAAAAATTTACCGCGGCCAGAGATCTGTTATCTATGGGAATTGAAGATACCTTTTTACTTAATTGAAAAATCACATTAAAAATACTAGGCCAATTAATCAAACCATACGTACTAATTGAAATGGATTTGTTTAGTGTGATCAACGGACAAAATACATTTATGTAATTACATCGCAACAGGGGTAATGCGACAAGCAATTTTATTAATTAAATTCATGTTAACAAACCAAAATGAAGGATTACAGTTAATTTCTGGAGTAAACTCCTCGTGTAAAAAATGGTAATGAATACCAACATAATGACATTTGTGATCTAAATTACAACGTTGTTTGAACTAATATGCCTAATGTTAGTTCTTTCTTCGTAGTCTCTAGCCGTAGTAGTGATTTGCAGCAAGGATTTTCATATCGTTCATCGTTCTTAGTGGCGCTCTATCTTCTGCAGCCCTCTTCAACTCAAATTTTCCGGAAGAACGTTAAATTAAATTTTAAAAATATAATTAATTTTTTAAAGTAACTCTACTGCGAATTTTATAAAGCAAAAGACGAGAAATGGCCTTTTAAAATTTCAATAGATAAAGTAATGAATTAAAATGAACAGTTGCTCTGTCTATATTCATAGGATAAGCGTCCATTGACTGTACCACTGTACCTACATATAGGTACAGTTTGGACGGTAACATGCATGACCATGACTTTCGCTGGCTGTATTCCGCAACGAGCGGCACTCAACTGTTCCTTTTGTCTCCCTCGGATAATACGCCATAATACACGACAATAAAACAATGAGAGATGCGCGTACGGTTAATAAAACAACAGTTAAACCTTTAGATCGGCGCGCGTAATGTATGCACGTGTTAATGCGCTGGTAATTAGAATTGGACACATTTCGGAAGCAGAAGGCCCGCAACTGGTAACTGGTAACTGGTAACTGGCAACACCTCCGCGGGTAGTAACTCCCTAACTGTTACGTGTTCATTCACCATCACATCGCAAATAATTTGTTTTAATGCCGACACATTTAAATACGCGAATAAAATACAACGTTATGCGCATCTTGTTGAATATGCAAAAAGACCAACAAACAGTGGCCTGATATTTTATAGCAGTTAATTCAGAAACGGTTTAGAAACTCTGGGCTATCAAAACGAAGTAAAAACCGTAATGTATTCAATTATGTTTATTTTTCATAGGTTTTTCTTCCCGTTCCTTGACATGTCCTAGTCCTGGGAAGATTGAGTCAAAATTGACTCAATCTTAACTTGTTAGAGGAAACAGAATGATAAAAAATGTATTAGAGAGTGGAAGAAAGATATAGTTGTCTTTTTTCACTGCAAAATACAAATGGAACATAAAATTTTGACAGTTCTCTTTGAAATAGCTTGTCTAGTGTTAACTTAACATGTCTTTGAATGTATTATGAATGTAACAATACGTGTTTCAGAACTATGTTTTTATCGGACTCATTATCCAATGTATTATGTTCTAATTTATTAATGTTTCTAAAATGTTCAACTGCTCTCTATGTCAATAATTTATTAAATGTTTTAAAATAACAAAATAGGTTTGATAGAGGGAGCATAGATCAACTGAAAACTGTAAATATTTTTTGAATTCATACGAATTAGATATTTCATATTGACCCCCATCGGGTATAGAACCCTGCGACCAAATAAGCAAATTAAGTTTCACGAAACAAAGAACAGGGAACGCGTAATGTACTAAACTTATGTGTGGATAATAAAAGGCAAGAGATATCCGTGCCTGCAAGCTTATAACATTAGTTCCATTGTCAGTATCGTTTGTCAAATAAAACGTACGTTATTCGATTCGAAACGGTTCATTAAACACACCAAGAGTATATAATATTAGACTTGATGCAAAAACAAGTTGGAATACTTTTTGTGCCATAGCAACAGTGGTTAGGTTACGTTTCTAGCTTGCACTAGTTAGTATATAAATTATTACAAGCGTTATCACGAAATACTATTATGAAAAATCTAACGAAATCATTGCCATATTTTTACTAGCATAATGATATTCATAACTAGACTACTAACAAAAAGATTAAAGAACATCTAATCTTCAACGACATTTAAGCTTTTGTTTTTGGTGTGATAAGTTTATTGCAATACAATATGATTTTGGAATATTTCCTATGTGACTTATTCCACCTCTTTTTCTATCGGCCTTTGACAAAATCTATATCATTTCAGATACGACTGAAGCAATTGATATTACGTGACCAGAATAAATCATTTCGGATTCAGCAGGTAGCGGGAAGTAATTTGTCATTTACGGGACCAAGGATATAAAGCAGCTTGGGTCGATTCAAATAATATTATAAATGGATTCACTGCCTGATAGTAAACGATTTCCAATTCAACCATTTCTATAATAAATGAAATAGATATAAAGACAATTTTCATCAGAATTTCTCGACGCACTTTTCAATTACAGATAATATATGTTTTAGCAAAATTACGTAAAAACTACCTATCGACTATATTGTTACAGCGTTCATTCCTCACATCAGCGTGGTTTGCAGTTTTATCTATATGTATAAAAATGAATGTAAGTTTGTATATATGTTTGTCCTTTATAGATTCGTAAACCGCTTATCCGATTGCAATAAGTTGTTCTAGAGGGTTTTTTTATTCACTCCTGGGAAGGTTCCTGCATTATAACATCCATTTTATAATTTTTGTATTTGTGTATTTGATATGATTTAGTGACAGTTCCGGGTGAATTTTAGATGCGCCATGTAACCGATAGAACTGCATAGCTAAGTACATAAAGCTTATAAAAAATGTCGTCAAATAATGCTGTACAGCAAAAGGCGCTAATGTCGTTTTCATCACGTATACAATTTATTTTTATACACCTCGAACTTTCAATTACATTTTTAAATTTATTTACACCCCGATTCGGACTTTTTTCACAATAAATAAGTGCCGTGAATTGGTTTTGAGCTATCGAGTGCATTTTTTACCTCCGAAAATGTTTTTTTGTTCAAGATTTCTGTGTTAGTTTCATCGTCAGTTTTTCTCTATGAGAAAAAAAATCGTTTGACAAGGGCTTCTCCTGATCGAGAATAACTCTGCAGAGCTCTGTTTTTTGCAATAAATAGAAAGAAGACAAAATTCCAACTTCAAAGACACCTAAAAATCGTTTCTAGCTGGGAAAATAAAAAAGTTATAACGTTTTAAAAACATTATTTTTTACTATATATTATATTTTAAGTTTAATCTGTATATATTTTTATGGCTATGGAATAAAATCATTAACAGACAGTGAATTCGTAATAAAAAGTACCTACCTTATAATTCGTTTGGAGTTTATATTATAGGTAGTCGAGCTACAAGAATCTTTGTTTGAAATTTGGAGCATTTGCTACTACTACTCTCCCTTATCCGCACCCAATGGTGCATAGGGCACTGCATTGGTACACCAAGTGCAGTGTCTCTTGATCATTTTATTACATGAAAGTAGGATGATCAGTCTTACGCTTCAGTCCCAGTCCAAGGTATCGCACATGAAATATTAATGTAAAAATAACATGTAAATAAATCATATTTCATCTTGACCCTCTACGGGAATCGAACGGCGACCTCATACACGGTAGTAAAATGGGCTACCACTGTGCTACGAGGTGAACATATGGATCATATGGACTCGCACAATTCCCGAAAAATATATATTCTATTTGTATAATGCCGAATGAGTTTTAATTTTTTTTTAATTTAATAATCATCATCACCATTACTTACTATTACAGAATTGCTTCCCATGCACAGCATATGGATTTTTTAAATTCCAAAATGGCGGGCGTACCTTTTTTTCGTAAAATAAAGTAGGGTATCGTTTTAAAGGGTTTTTAAGGGTGCTGATTTCGAATTTAGAGTTTATTTTTTTTTTATCCAAGATGGCGGACGCAACGTTTTTTCATCAAATAAAGTTGGGTATCGTTTTAAGGTTTTTTAAGGGTGCTGCTGATTTCGAATTTAGAGTTTATTTTTAAATCCAAGATGGCGGACGCAACGTTTTTTCATCAAATAAAGTTGGGTATCGTTTTAAGGGTTTTTAAGGGTCCTGATTTCGAATTTAGCTTTTATTTTTAAATCCAAGATGGCGGACGCAACTTTTTTTCATAAAATAAAGTTGGGTATCGTTTTAAGCGTTTTTAAGGGTCCTGATTTCGAATTTAGCTTTTATTTTTAAATCCAAGATGGCGGACAAAGCTTTTTTTTCATAGAAGGATGTTGGGTATCGTTTTAAAGGTTTTTGGGGCCCTGATTTCGAATCTAGCGTTTATTTTTAAATCCAAGATGGCGGTCGTCCCTTTTTTTTCAGAAAATGAAGATGGGTATCGTTTTAATGGTTTTGGGGGGCCCTGATTTCGAATCTAGCGTTTATTTTTTATTCCAAGATGGCGGTTGTCTCTTTTTTTCACAAAGTGAAGATGGGTATCGTTTTAATGGTTCTTGGGGGCTCTGATTTCAAATTTAAAGTTTATTTTGATATCCATGATGGCGGACACACCTTTTTTTCATAAAATGAAGATGGGTATCGTTTTTAGGGCGTATGGGCGTCCTGATTTCGAATTGAGAGTTTATTCGGAAATTCAAGATGGCGGACACACATTTTTTTCATAAAATGAAGGTTTGCATCGTTTTTAGGGCGTGTTCGCGTACTGATTCAAAATTAAAGTTTATTTTGATATCCAAGATGGCGGACGCACCTTTTTTTCATAAAATGAAGATGGGTATCGTTTTTTAGACGATACGTGCGTCCTGATTTTGAATTAAGCGTTTATTTTTAAATCCAAGATGGCGGACGCAAAGGGGGGGGGGGGGGGGGGGTCTTTTTTATACAATAAATCTTTTTAATAAAATAAAGATTGGTATCGTTTAAAGGGTTTTGGGTGACCTGTTATCGAATATAGAGTTTATATTTGAAATCCAACTTGACGGACGCACCTTTTTTTTTTTCTGTCCCTGGGTGTCTTTTTCAAGGGTAATAGAAGTCCTCATATTAAATTTACGAGTCGGACAGCCAAGAAATTTAATTGTTTATGCCAAAGACGGATAAACAAAAAATATATTATAAATACCTACCATGAAGCACTTGAAAAATAAAGTCACCAAATATAAATAAATAACATTTACACTATACCTTTATACATACGAGTATACACATTATACGAGTTATTCAATTTTCATAAATGCATTTATCATCAGAAAGAAAATACAAAGCATTCCTTCTATTACCAATTTCCCAAAGAAACGAGATAAATCTTTCAAATTTCAATCGATATTTCTAGAATTACCTGTTTCTTCTGCGGCAGCAACGCGACGGGTATCAGCTAGTATGATATATAAAATAAGTTAGGAATGATAACATTCCGTTTTAAACTACTTCATTGTAACAATTTTTGTAAACCGGTTTTGTTATGATTAACATTAGTCCTGAATAAGGATACTTTATCATCATTATAAGACATTTCCTTGGAAAATGCTCAATGTTACGCCACAAAGATCTTATTACTATCATTTATTAAAGTTACTAGTTTTCGAAGTGTCTGTGGGTGCCTAAAAGGAACTAAATGGGGTAAAGTGGTCGATAATAGGGTACATTATTCAACCAAACCATCTCTCGGAAGAGCCAAGTTCCGGCTGGTAAAGGGCGGCACTAAGCAAGTCTAGTGATCTCGGCCAGGCGGAGTGGAAACAGCCGGATGCGACCAGTAAATATCTCCGACAAGATAAACATGTCGGAAGGGAGTCTCCTGTCACCCCCGCCCCCCGCCCGCACCCGGCCTGCTCGGTGACGGGGACACGTTTCATTTCACAGGAATTAAGGGCCGAATTAACGATCATTTCACAGCCACTAAACACAACCGCTCTTTGTGATATTAAATCGTCCATCATACACGTGTACATTAATTGGTGGTGATATATGTTGGTTTATTAACATACAACTGACAGAAGGAATTTTTCTCAATAATAATTCTACATTTGGGTTATATTAAAAAAATATAATAAATAAAATAATAATCATCACCATTTCATATTTCATTTCTTTACTTTGTTCAAAATAATTAATGTTAATGTTGATTATCCTGACATTATAAGTTGAATAAATTTCTATGTCCCTGCTAGATGTACTAGAGCTAGACTCCCGTATGTGTCAATGCGTCGATTAATGTCACTTTACCTCACAATCAATAGACTGCAGCACCTAGGCAACGACTATAGTGATAAAACAAGTTTTATTGTTTTCAATGAACCGGGTTGTGGTCTAGTGGTAGATTCAGGGATTCCGGATAGGAATCTCTAGGTTCGAATCCCACTCCAGCACAACGTTTTCCTGCTTTTCTGGCACAGTTATTCCGACTTTTTGAAAGTAGCCTGAAATTGAAATATTTAAGTATATCGTAAGAGCGTAAATGTTTATTTTTCCTATAGAAATATATATATGTATATATATATTTTATAGAAAAAAAAATAGATACATTTTATTTAAAAGCAAACTCGTGTAGTAAATATTATCTTCATATCAAATAAATATAGAATATCGAGTACCTAAACTTGTTCTGAATGTAAGTGCGTAATTGGTTTTTCCCGCCCTAGAAATCGATGGTAACGACATAAATTGGGGGTGTAGTTATCGTAGTTTATATCGGGTATACACTTTGCATATACACACATAAATTAGAATCTAATCCAAAACGATAGCGATATGGTGACCCTTTTCTAGTGACCTCCAAACTAGTTCAATAATAGCTGAACCATTATTTGGTATTCTAATTACAGGAATATTTATAGCATCTTACATTGACATTATTATTTAAGAAGTGTTTTTACTAAATTAAAATTTTCATCTCACCAGAGAAGAGACAACAGAGTATTTTAAGTTTTTTATTGATAGCATATTTTATATATTTTTAAAAATTAATTACACGAAATTTTAGGAACTTCCACAGATGTATCTATTTCATGTGGTAGTTTATAAATATATTATTTAACATTCCTCTATTCACTCTTTATCTTTAAATGACTGAAATTCTGAAGAAAACAACTAATTCACTGACTTTTCTTTATAAAAAAATAAAAAACCTAATTTTGATACATTGTGAATGCACGGATATTTCGTTGGTTATTATCGATGCAGTTTTCCGGGAGGTGAGAGTTCCACTTGACGCTGCAGCCGTCTATAGAGCTCCTCTCGGTGTAAATAGCGCCCTGGGAGGGGGTGGGGTGGTTGCCTCCCCCAGCCCACACCACGGGCAGGCAGGCTGTACGCTACACCCTGCGACGGAAGATGGCAATGTGTCATTATGACCTAGGCACACTGAAACGGAAAAAATAGCCCCCATCGAAAACGAGAGCTTAAACAAAACTAAAAACTCCTTAAAATTAAGGTGGGTTATATTTATTAATAAGACAATTGGAATTACTGAACTATTAAAGGTTACTTTAACACCTTTGATTTGTTATTAAATACGTGAAATAATTATATAAAAAAAGCATTCCGCAAAATATTACAATAGTAATCACATCTACATTTTCTTAGGATCGTTTTATTAAAATTAATATTTGTTTATCTAGTCTAAGGAGTAGCAAGAAAAGGTTGAATAGTTATTTGAAGAAGTGATATAAGATATAAGTCACAGCTCTAGTACAGCCGTACGACTGAATTCGGAAGAAATCATTTCACTTTACGATTGGAGGAAATTTTTTATAAAAGTTTTCGTCGCCATTATTACGAGGCCGAGGGATGAATATACACAACTTCCATCGTTCTTCAAACTCGGTGAAAGCGAGAAAACGAACAATTTACTTGGAGCCAATTAAAGTATCAAATAAATTTTACAACTTGTGAAATTTCAATATCTTCCTCGACTACATTATTATAAAGTAATTTCACTCTGCCGCAGTAGTAGTAGTATGACAAAAACCAATAAATATACAGAATATGAAATTGTTCGGTATTTTCAGAAAGCGTGCTCGCAAGTAATAATTCAAAAGTATACCTACATACTTCCAACATCACGTATTCCTAAAAACTGATTTCAATAAGAAGTTATAAGAAATGTTATTTTTATTTTAAACCGAAACTTATTCTTAAGTATCGCGGAGTTTTGTAGGAGTATCTTTGCTATAAAGTAAAATGTTTTTTTTCAGTTCTACTGAAAGCATTTCATGCCGGTTTTCAGTATATGGATCGTTATTTACACGTTTCCGTATAAAAACAGGATTTTATAAATTCACGTAGGCAATAAAAGATCCGATTGAATAACATTTCTATATTAGGTACATATTTATTTAAAATCATATGCCTAAAAACTTACATTACAGGTGACTTTTTTCGTAAATTATAGGGATTATTGAATAGAAAAACGGGATATAGACTCATCGACCATCTCATTAAACATATGAAAGTCGACGAAATGTCTATATGTACATGTGAAAATATTAACTTTTAGCGCAGAAGCCGTATTCAGCAAGTAGATTGCTCTATTAACAGGAGAATTCCAACTTGCCTTCGTACGACTTCTGGGTGTATAGAATACGCCAATATTTATTCAACGAAATTGCATTAATCAACCTTATCTAAACATTGGAAACTTAAAATTGTGTCTAAAAACTATTTACAAGCAGAGTGAAAAACTCAAATTACATCGCATTTTTTGCTTTAAAAAAATCTCGTTTTAATTAAAGGTTTTTTCGGTTTACTACTTAAATTACTTTAAAAAATCCAATTAAAGTCAGCAGCAAAAAAGGCTATAATTGTTTAGGAATTAAATAGACGTAACGTAAAGTTTGAAGGAAGAAAGTTGTTCGAACCCTCCGCCCCCGTAAACCGGAGCCCATTAACTGGCGGAGGGGCGGGGAGTCGGTAAACAGGTCGATCGCCGATATTCAAAACAAAATATGGCCGCAAATAAAACACGACGGCAAATACTATTCCCAGTTCAGAGAACGGGGGGTCTCGTTTGGCGGGATTTACGGGCCGGAAGTGAGTTCGGGACCGGTCACGAACGTTTGTCAAACCCAATAGGGCTATTAATAAAATTACCCGAATAAAAAGAGAGTCGAATGTTTTCAGGCGGCGCTGTTTGCTATCGAAAGCTCCGGAGAAAGGAGAAAACATTTCTTTTTCTAAGAAATAAGCCCGCTTTCTGTATTATTAGCCTCGAAGCATTCTCAGTATTAATACCGGGGAAAACAAATTATCGGGATTGACTCTCAGATGTTATTCGTCGATACATTTAATCGTTAACAGCTTTTTTAGTAGGCTAGGTTAGGTTAAGGAAAGTATTTGTACACATGGAAGCTGGCAGCCGATCCGAATCCACGTCCTAGTGGACAAAGAATAACGATAGCGATGAATTAAGCAAGTACTAGCTATAAATTAAAAAAACGTAGAAAATTGTAACATACTCAATAAAAGGTAGGTACTGTAGTACTTATGTACTGCAGAATCCCGAAAACGTATTTTTTCTTACATATTTTATAAAATTTAGTAACATAAGAAAAAATCTTTTGACGACATACTCGTATACCTATTTATTAAGAATTATGAAGTCTTTGCGGATTCCATTATTTTAATATTGTTCAACGGAGAAATCAGAATTGCTTAGGTAATAAATTTATTTAACGGAATGTATGTATTGTATAAATAATGAAGGAATCGTAAAATGATTATTACGGCACAACTAAATCAAGGAAGGTTGTTCCTAATTCATTGTCGTGATTTATTAGTTCGCTCAAAACAAACACCAACTCAATCAATAGAAATAATTTCACTCGACGTTCACAGCGGAACATGATTAGTAATTATTTATTGGCTTCCTTATGCGAATCGAACCTAACCTAACCTAACACAACAACACGGTGAAATAATTTATGAAGCGTTAGATGGGTACAGGAAGGCGGCCAAAGTGTTGTCGATTTATGTATTAATTATAATCATACTAAATAATTTGTGTGGCAATGTATTCATCAACACAATTATGAACAACACCAAACAATACAAGGAAGTTAATTCAAAGAAGCCTGGCTATATATTTACTATACATCAAATCTTCAACAAACGAGCGAGCTCTTTGTGCGGATTGTATTACTAAACGTTTGTATGGCATTCCGAGAATGTTTTCATATCAATATGTAAAGCGAGGAAGAATCTGATTGTGATACAAAACGGGTATAGTGAATTGTATTAAATGTATCTTATTATATTGTTGGATGATATATTTATAGAAAATTATAAGAAATAGCGAACATTTATTATTTGTAACTTTTATGAGATTAAACAATAAGAATTGTTAAATGACGATAAACGTAACAAAGAAGCAAGTAATATAAAATATACAACCACTAAATTCGGAAGAAATAATAATTTTTACCTACTTTCTATATATATATCTATCAATTGACCTACATAAAAAAATAACACTAAATCATTTTCATACAAACATACAAACGCATGATTCTAATGCTAATGTTGGCGTAGAGAACCTTCGACCTTTAGATCATTAGGCAAGTTTTGATCTACATCACTAACCTACCAAGTCACTCAAAATGTTGACGTGAAGATAATAATCCCAAAGAAACGCATTAAAATGAAACCTAAATTAGAGCTCAATTAGGCATTAAGTAATCAGTGATCAATCATTTGTGCAACAGTTGTTAATAAAAATAACGCAAACCCGCCTAATCGCAATTATTAAGACTTTTATAAAATAACAGAAAATTGTGCAAGGCTTTAATATCCCGAATATTGGGTTAATTGAGCATAATGCACCAATCACCATTAATACCTTAGGCACCTAAACATTTAAAGTTCTAACAATCTAATCTAAACCGCATAGTGCTCCAAATATGGAGATATTATAACTATACCGTGTACAGTGTAATCAACCTATATTTTAATAGAAAGCGGTAGATAAAAGAAGTTTACAGTGTGTTATATTTCCCATGGCTATAACTCGAGAAGCGTTGTTTTATTTATGAAATAATTTATCGAATTTACTGCAAAGTGATGATTAGAGATATTGGTGAAACAGACAAAATAAAATAAAATATTTTTAATTCGAGAGGCTAACGATTGTAGGAAAAAATAATAGAAATTAAGATTATCCATAAATAAATAGTATCTACAATAAGTTGGCTACTAAAATACTATTTCATTGAACCTAGAAACTTCATATATTAATAATCGTGGAGCCTATTCGTTCGCAGTATAAATTTTGGTATCTGTAAGAAGTACCTTCACAAGTCGAACTTCAGCTTCTTTACCTTGATTATTATTGTTTATGCGAGGATACGAACGAATGAATTCTATTTTCGACCCGAAGTTTTCCTCGTTAAAGAAAATATAAAATATGTTTATGTTTTTTCACGCCATTTCTTTTCTCGAGTCTTGTCTTGATGCCTTTCCTGTAATTGAAACGTATCCAAGCAACCACATAAACTGTAATAAACTTATGTGCGCTAACTCGTTTCTTGATTGAAAAAGTTGAATAATAATGAAAAATGTTAGAGTTAGTGGGGCACCATCGCGCGGTAACTTGCTCCAGAAAAATAAAAACAATAAAATAAACAATGCGTCTTGTTCACGCGATGGTCGTACAATAGAAAATATTTTGCAAAAAACTTTACTCACCCGCGCAACTGAAGAAGCGGTTTAATTGGAAAATAATTAGTAGGTATCATAATAAGTACCAATTTAAGTGAGAACGTATATCTACAATGTTTTTTTAAAAAACTGAATCAAAGGTTAACTCATTCAAGTAACTTGATATTTGATGATATTCAAAATGAATTTACTGTTGTTTCTACGATATGGCAGTCAAGCGGAAGAACGAATGGATTATGTTTAATAACCTATTAATCATGAAGTAATCAATACAAAACGAATAGCTTCGTTCTGAAACAGACAACATCCAGTTTTAAGACGAAACGAAATCGTGTACATAACCCCCGATTTAGAAGCCGTTGTATTGAACACTGGACCACGGAGGCTGCCAAATTTGCAAATCAGAAGCTTTGGTAATTAAATGGTAATTTACTTGTAAAAGACCAGACCAGTCTTGAAGATGCCCGTTACAGGGTGAAAGCGCTAACTGGTCGAATAAATAAAAGTGGAAGTGTACCAAGTATTTTTATTTCACTTTAATTAGTTATATACAAATAATTTAATAATGAAATTCAGTAAAAAATATAAATCAAATTAAATGGTAATTATAAGGAAATTTTCATACGCCTACCTAGAGGACGTTTAGCAAATATGCGATTTAATAATAAAAGTTAAGTGAGGAAAACCAAAATTAATTAATTTAAATTAAATGCTGAAAATAATATATTACAATAAAGGTGAAGATTGTAATTTGTTATAAAAACAATAAATTATATACGAAACACACGTAGATACCTAGAATAATATAGCGTGACTGGACGTCCTTGAACAAAGCCTTTACCGGTATCGAAAATGCATGAATAAGTAAGAATTTGAATTGAAATTGGTGTATACTTATTGATGCCAATCTGCGAGCAGTCGCATTTTTGCCATTGGATTTAAATATAGGCAAACCGAGCGAAGTATTCAAATTTATCTATCTTAACTGTTGGGTCCTAACCAGCACTGGATTCAAATAAGGGAAAGCAAAATAAAAAGGGTACTAGGAAAGTTTTGTAATATAGCTTTATTTTGTGTTTATCAAATGTGAGACCACAAAGTTAATGCTTTGAATATTAATAATACAGCTTTATTGTTTTTTTTTTTTTTAAAAACATTTTCCATCACAAGCAACACATCTCTCCATCCTCCCAAACCAATCCTTACACCACGTCTTTCACATTTCGCTCACACTCATTGTCCCAAGCTCTCAGAAGGTCGTCATCATTATTATTATTGTTGTTGTAGTCCGCTGGTCTCGGGTGATATTGGTATATTATTCCGTACTGTAGGACCTTATAGTGGCCCGATATGGTGGTGTTGTTGGCACTGACTGGGGATCCTGCGCCCAATGCCGAGTGCCGGGCAAGCCAAGGACCTCAGAACTAAACTAACTTGTTCAAGAGGCATTCTGCCACCTGATTTCCATAAAAATAATGACATAAAAATTGTAATGAATGCGTTATTTTTAAATACATAAATATCAGTGAGACCAAATCCATGCTGAGTATTGGAGATGAAAATTCTTCTCTAATACTCTCAAAAAAGTATTGCCGGGAAAACTCTAAGGGACAGGATTAGAAACTCTCAAATTCGAGTAACTTGCGAAGTCCAGGATGTCATGTGGGGAAGAGAATGAAAGCCCCAACCTTTTCCTAGAAAGTTTTAAAGACAATCGAGTCTTTTCTTAGTCGAAACCGCGATTTTAAGATTGTCAGTGAGATAAAGAAAATACGAATGAATTTACGTGATGTACACGAACAAATGCTTTCATTGCCCCTACGACTGTCTCGGCTTCCGTATCATAATTGTCATTGTTTCCATCACCCAAACCAATCAGAGCCAGCCCAAATTTTTCGCCCAAGAAGCACTAGCAAGATGCAATTAAATTTTCAGTTTTGTTTCGGGCAAGAGTTAAAAAAACAAAAAATTATTAAATCAACGTTTTTACATCGCTACTTGTAAAACATAGAGAGTTGTCAAACAAAAACTGTTAAGGTACTTTGGTATCATATTGCCTGTAATATCAACGTCAATTCTAGTATTTCAGTAACCAACTCGAATTAGACACTGACGTATGTATATCGATAAGCAGGTACATTATGTACAAAATATTCAAGGCGTACGAAACCTTGACTCACATAATAGGTTTACACATTAGATACTATTTTTAGAGCTTTTAATTAATCAAAACTACCAATCGATAGTTTAATGGAAAACATATCAATTTGTTGCAGACAGAAACTTACGTTAAATAATCATATCTATGAAATATTTTTTTTTTGTAATGTTGTCTGTTTTGACCGGTAAAAAGAACCTACGTTTTCCCCTTTTGTAGTAGTAAATAAAAATTTAAATTGACCAAACTCGTATTTCACAAACGCATAGTCTTTTTTTGCAAATGAGCTGTGTATCTGTTTGAGCGGCTTAAGAAATCCATGAAACAAATCATTGTTTTACCTGATGGCAGTCAAGTCGCAGTGCAATACGATACCGCTACGGAGGCGGACTAGGGGACCGGATGATCTATGGATAGTTTAAAATGATTTGTTAAAAACTTCCCCATTAATCTCCACCGCAGCGAGCTCATCATGTTATACAATATGAATATTTCTCGCCCAGCAGACAAGGAACGCGCCCGACTATAATTCAGCTATTGCTCTGTTTATTGGACAACGCAGCCATTGGAGCGACGATTTATTTCGTAAACGCCAAATAAGACGGCTTTCGATTATCCATCTGTCGGCCGGAGATCCTTCCCTTGGTCAGGGTAGACCCGAGACACGACCCAGGAGATGAAATACGCGAGTGAAATATGCATCTACTTTTAATATAATATAAAGTGTGTGTAGCTGAACACAATAAATCTACAAGATTCCGCAGACGCATTAATCTCGGCATAACGCGGCGCTGAAGAAAAACAAAATGAACGAAAAGCATCCACGGTCACAATAAATACGTTTTCATACCAACAGTTACTTCATAAATATATATTATTTATTGCGTATCTGTGTGGTTTTAATGAAAGGGAAAATATTATTTCTTAATAAACAGTCCTGCGAATGGAAAGAATAATATTTTATGTACATTTTGTTTGGTTTTAAATAGTAAATTGTTTTAGCATGTTGTGCAGAACTAAAATTTTAAGAAACGGTAAAATTTAGCATAAAGTAGCTAACGAAAAACGTGATAGGGTTAGGTGTAGAGAAAAGAGGCACGGGTAAGAATTACCACGCTGTGTTTTTCGGTCAGCTTTCAAAGCCCATGCATCCTATTCGTTGACTACCTGGGCAATTTTAATTCGATCACCGCACCATCTGTCGGTCTTAGATGTGAGTGTGAAAGTTTTTCCCGAAAAAGTATTTTTTCAGATCGCTTAGAATTCTCGATAGTTTTCAATATTAAAGATTTAATTTTCCTAGAACGTAGGTTTATTAGAATAACCAATATTGTTATATTCAAGCCGCTACTATTTTTTTTCAGTTTTTAGTTTTAAATGTTTTTATATTCACGGACCCCTTAGGATTAAATGTGCCAAATTTTCCTTTCCTTGAATAATCTCTTATAGAGTCACATTTTGGGATATTTTTCTTTAGCACGACACGTAGCACATTCCAGAAAAAGACCTAGCCATTTTAGATACAAAGAAACTTGCTGCAAATCTTTTAGTAAAGAAAAATATCCATACTGCCAATAGTGAAGGATTTAAGAGGTAAGTTGAACGGGATTAAGATACTTTTATCGATCGCCTAACTGATGATTCAACGCTAAGTGATATGCAAAACAGATACTCTCTTTCAACCCGCACCCCGGAACTTTAAAAGTGCTAAAATCGACTTTTTCAAGAAAAGTTCCAATATTTTAGTTCACGTCGAGGAATGACGTCATTCAATTAAATAAAAACTGCTAAAATAATTTACTTGGTGTACTCTAATTCCTCTTAACACACGTGCATTCTAATAATTAAATCCAAAATACAATATGGCACTTTTGTCCCCATCCCTCACATGAAGCAGTTATTAGCCCAAACCAATGAAAATGTCAGAGCTTCGATGTTAGAAAATTAAAAAGCTCTAATTATTTATTTATTCATTAAATGATCCTTTGAAACATATTTAACAAAATTACAATCAAATAACATTTTTGTCCTTATGTTAAATTAGTTAAAAAGTCCTCAAATTACCTTTTGTCAAGTAGGGTGAAAATTCTTCATAAAGTCTGTCAGTCTGTCAGTATTGGTAAGTTTTTTGCTTGCTACTCTCATCAGTGTTTTTTTGAGATATTAGCAGGTCAAGAATTGTTAGTTAAATTCCTAAAATTAACTGTGATTATTCTTACAACAAAATGATAAAATAAAAAATATTTTAGAACATTATTATAATTTACTATTTTCAAAGCGCAATATTCACCATGACGAGAAGTTCGCGTTACTGGCCTGCAGTAATCCGAAATATCGCAAAATTTGATAACAATAAAACCGAAACGAGTAAAATTAAAATTATCATTAATTATTTTAATTAGTATCCTAGTTTCCATCATTAAGCTCACGTTTCAAATACTTAATAATCTGTCAGCGAGTTGCAATCAATCACTTTACATGACAAACAAAAGAACTCTTCAACACCGATAACTATTTAATAGTTATTCATGTCACCATAATAATGCTTCATAATAAATTCGCGTAAAAAGCTAGTGAACTAGATTTTAAAACTGCTATAAAATTGGGGGTTTTATTTGAACGTCACTGAAGTTAGTACCTTTATATCATTAGTGTATTTTTATTTATTTATTTTGTGTTTGAAATTTGCGGTAAATTTATTCTAAACAATCAAGCTTATAGGAACATAACATTGAAAATACCCTTGGACTCTTTATTTTGTCTATGTAAGTTTAATACCGCGGATGAGCCAATAAGTTCAAAATACGCATTTTTTGTGATTTTCGTTGAACGAAAAAAGCCGCATCGATTGGTCAATTCAAATTTTAAAATTGACCAATAGACTGCTAGCACTTGGTTAATGTCAATACCGCGAATAAACCATCTTCACAAAAAGAAGCAAGCAATACCGCGTATATCCCGATACAAATTTCATGTTTACCTTTTTTTTTTTTACAAAATTTGAGGGTTTTTTTGTCTCCCAAGAACATTTTGACAAATGGTTCTTCGCGGTTTTGAACTTACACAGACGATTTGCTTTTTCGCTTTGGTAAAACTATATATTGATATTATCCAATCTGTATACCGTGGTCACCTTACGAATAGAAAATACAAACTATTGATAAATATCGGAAAAGGAAAAAAACAAATAATAAATTTAATCCTTCTTCATTTAATTTGTCTAAAGCTTGGATGTTTGTGATGTTGTTCCCCCCTGTTATTGGGCCTCCTGCCCTGTTGAGGTAGTTAAAATAAAAAAATAAATTAGACCTGCCTTAAACTACGCATTGGAATAATATTGGTTCCTGGTACAAATACTAACTTCATCAAAAAATCTTGTACTTGGTAACTACGCAGGTATAAATACTCTGAAGATGAATAAATAAAACCTGGGATCTAATGATTGCCAAGTGATGAACATGTCATTTAATTGTCGATTGATCTATTTCCATTGTTTGACACACAAAAAATGGGTATTCAGCCATTAACATTGACTGTCATGCACACGCACAGTAAGTTTAGCGTTTTGCTTTCTTCACAGAATACCGCTAGTTGGTGTCTGTATGATGTTAGTGTCTTTGTTAAACTGATCTGTCTTCATGTTACTTTTATATTGAACGTTGTACGCCACTTCGTGCTGAGTAATTAAAAATAATGCAGATATTATATTGTAAAAGATTCAATATTTACATGGGTATAATTGTCAGTATCAAAAAATGTTAATACTGCATTACCCTGATTGTGGCAAAATTGTTGTTAAATTAAATAACGCTAGAAAATATTACTGGGAAAAAATAACAATCGCTTGAACTGCAGACCATACGTAGTGAAAAACTCAAAGAGGCTTGAATATAACACGTGTGCCAATTTCGTTGCAATCTATCACCAAGAATTATCGCAAAAAACAAGAAAATTATACGAACTTACAGTTTGGGTGATAAAAAAGCATCTTAACATTTACAACTAGAATATTTACTTGACCTAACATTACAATCTCGCCGTTTTGTGCTACAGTTTAAATGCCGTAATGTCAGTACACTTTCACAGGAATATTTTTGATAAATCTTTGTAATATTCGCACAGAAATGTTAGAGGTACTGTGGTTTCAACGACGATATTTCGAGTCGAAAAAAAACTAATTAATGTTCACAGGCTGGTGGAACAATAAGTATTTGATACGCCGACTTGGAAGTAACAAAGCAAGGCTGCGGAGATATTTTAGAAGTGTGGATGAATAATAATTTTACATTATGTCTTCTTAATTACCGAACAAGGGGAAATTCATTCAGAGGCCTTAGGGAAATGAAACGTTTCCTCTGTCGGTCAAGGGTAGAGATAACATTGACAAGATTTACGTGTACGTAAGATTACTTTTTTATCGTTATTTTACAGTACAAAAAGCTATCATTTGTCAATTAATACTCTTGAATGGTCTCTGGGAAAATTGATGATCGCGGTATGTGGTTAGGGAAAGCGAGGAGAGATGGCACGAGAATGTAGACCAAATAAAAGATCTAACGCGATCCTCTAGATGATTTTATCAATATGGTCCAGAAACCAGGAGTAGTGGGTGAGATTGGTGCAGTCTATTCCGGTACAATTAGAGGACCACGAAGCTCTGTAGCAGCACGACAAAGGAGAAGACATGATAGATACAATAATGAATATGTAGTTGTCTTAAAAATAAATAAAGGATGCTTGTGTCTTGTGTTAGGTACAGGTATTGTTGTTATATATTTGGGAAAAAATAAATCACTTTCCAATCACAATCTGACAAGACAACACCTGAGTCTGTATTAGACACGAGGTCACAGTATTTCGGTTCCGTAGAGGGATGATGTAGCGTAGTCTAATTTAGAGAAGATATACAATCTACGTTACGATCACGTTTCGATTCTAAAAGGTTAAAACAATGACCATGAGACTCTAATTCAAATTACACAGCAATAAAAGTATATAATAAAAATGTTTTATTGTTTATGTTACCTTGCTCGATTCCAACTAACGACTGGAATCAGGAAGACAAGTTAAATTGCACTAAAAGATCAATCGAACGAATATACCTACAGTACAAGTCTTGCACAACTATCTCGAGTCTTGAGTAACTAAAGGTATATAACAATGTAGTCATTATAATATTATTACCAAAATATTACAATAAATGGTTAGCAGGTACTTCTAAACAGACGTCAATCCACTTCATGGACAAACAAATTATAAAATTGTATCGGTTAGAATGGAAAACTATTTAACTAGTAAAGTAATACGCTTCACGATAGTGATTATCCTATGCTAAAAATAAATAAATATATGTATCAGTACAATGTTTGTTTATTACATTTGTTTGTTGGTCCGTCACATGTCATAAACGTGAAGTTGTAGAAAATAGAAATGTGCACACGATACGCACTAGACTTTTTTCTTACATTAATTACTATATTTATTTTAAAAATCAAATTTAACCACGGTAGCACCACGGACTCGCAGAAAATTGAAAAAAAAATGATTTGATAGAACTGTCAAAAAATGTGGTTGTAAATCAATTAAGCTACACATTATTTGCCCGGACTTTAATTTATTTATTTATTTATTATTTATTTATTTAATTTGTACAAAATACTTTGCACTCCCAATTGAGTTACAAAACTCATTCTGGGACAGATATTAGAAAAAGAAAGACTAAACATTACAATACATCAGATTACAGAGTTACCAATGCTAAATCTAAAAATACAATAATCACTAAAGGAACACTAATCACAAAAGGAACATTATATAAATATTAGCCATTATCATTATTAATAAAAATATTTAAAAAGTAGTCTTTAAGTGCTTTGTTTTGGGATTTCGCCGTCTTTTGATTATTTATTTTTTAAATAATAAAAAAATAAAAATATGAGTTCTGTGATGATAAAATATTTCAATTTCGGGGCTGCTTTTAAATTTGCCGTAAATATCTGTGCCAGAAAGCAGGAAACAAATTGCACTGAAGTGGGATTCGAACGTAGAGATTCTAATATACCACTCCTAGTCTCTGAATATACCACTAGACCACAACCCGGTTAAAATATTGCTCGATTTGATCTTGAGATTTGACTATTTTAAAACTTTATACCATTTTTCTCTGTATCTAGTAAAATATTACGATATACGTCAGTAGTATTTTGATGGTGCAATATAATGAAGAAATGAATAATGATCCTGTTAGTCAGCCCACATAATGCTGAGTGGAAAAAATATTGAATAAAACAATTATTTACATTGGAAATGGAATGCGCAACAGAGCAGAATCGGTCTAGCGGAGAACGCATCACATTACGTTTAATTACCCGGTGTTTGTGAACAAATCCTCAGCTGGAGATAATATTATAATGACCAATTACTGTTAACTATATATTTACATTCCAATAACATCAATCCAAGTATCTAAATCAATGATCATGTCGGTTAAATTAACTAAACGCTTATTATTATGTAATTAGAAAAATGCAGAAATACTTCGGATTCTATTTACGCTAGTAAAAAACTAACGAAAAACTATTCTGAATTTAAAAACTCACTGATTGCTGATATCATCGATAGATTTTGGGTTTTCGTATGGTAATAGGCAATTCTAAAAATATATTGATATCTCAACAGACACGAAAAGTTTGAAAGGCAATATGAAAATGTCACGGCATTTATTTATTTATTGAAAAGTGATAAATTTAAAATAAGATGGCATTGGAATTAATTGGAAAAAGAAAAATGGTTTCATCCCGAAAAAAAAATTGTAACCATTGGTGCGCGGCTTCAATGAAATATTTCCACAAACGTTTACAAAAAAGTAACTATAAGAATTTCGAGTGGAAAATTCTTTACTATCTTAGGCGTAATAAGGCAGTGCAAAAATTAAAATGGGTTCAAAGGGGTTTCTTCTAGGGAATTTAAAATATGTAAATACAAAACTTTACGTTTATTTTCCGATAATAATGAGTTTTTCTGCGAAATTTGTTGCCATCAATAAAAAATATGAAATGTGGCACATCGAAAAACCAGTTAATTCCTAATCGTGAATCTGAAGCACAACTTACCTGAGACAAAAGTCAGAAGTGTTGTAATGTTGTTATTTAGTCATTTTAAAACATGAATGTTGTGATGTAACGGCATTGATTGCAGCCGGGTTACGAAATACAGACTCAATTGTCAAATAGAGAGAGCAGGTTATGATTTACAGAGTTCATTTCGTAATTTTGGTACACTACCTGATGTAGACAAGACGGAATTCACAGATTATGGAAAGACGAAGTATGATCATGATCCCGTGTTTTTCCATTAAAATATTTCCTTTTTGCAAATTTAAATTTGCTATTAATTTGATAGAAGCGGGTTGTGGTTTTTTGGTAAAATCGTGGACTCCGGATTAGAATCTCTAGGTTCGAATCCCACTCCACTACAACTTGTTTCCGGCTTTCTGGCACAGTTATTCCTGACTATAGCAAGCAGTCTCGAAATTGAAATATTTAAGTACGCCATTAGAACTGGAATGCTTCTTTTTAAAAATGAAATATAAAAATGACGCATCTTTTATAATATTCCAAATGGCGAAATTTAGTATAGTACAATAAGTATAACCAGCTCTAACTGAAGCGTTTCCGGTTCGCTGCTAAGACGTAACGTAAATGGTAGTGAGGTACAACCTGTCGCCTGTCGTACTATACAACTATACGAAGACGGAATCAAGAAAGCTTGCGACATATTGCACTAAACGGGAGCGCGCTGACCTAACCTAACCCGGTAAACTCGGCTGAGCGCATGATGGGTTAGGTAGTGTAAGTAGATAGAGTGCTAGGTAGTTAATGTGCTAGGTGGGTAGAGTGTTAGGTGATTTGCTTGATACTACATCCTACATCTACCCTTACTAACGAGAACTTTGTACGTTTAAGGGAAGCAATTTTAACAGGAGGGAGAAGAAAATTAATTACTACCTTTCAGTTGTCTATTGCGCTAATAATAACCATACGGTGACTTCATAGTCCATTACTGTAGGTACTTGTTAGGGTCTGACCGAGCCTAATACCCGCTTTATATGGGACAGTTTCTTGTTCAGAAAACTACACAGTTTCTTGTTCAGAAAAACTGTGCAGTCTGTCAAACTTCTGTCAAAAGACACGCTAAATATGTGTATTTTTGAAACGCGATTGTAAGTTATTATCGTATGTTTGCTCTCAGGAAATTGTATATTTAGCTAATAATGTAAATTGGTTTTTTTACGTTTAAAAGCATACAATAAACCAATGTCTACTTAAAACGTTTACATAAAAAACATTGACTGTCATGTCAGCTTAAATCTGACACTAGCACACAGTTTTTCATGCAGTTTTAGCTTTATACGGGACCGTTTTCAGACTGCACAGAAAACTGTGTAGTAAACTGTCCCATATATAGCGGGCTTAATCCTCATAGTGTGGTCTCTCAATGAATAAATTATCAACATGATGTTCAAATATCGAGAAATTTTAAACAGTATTTAATTGACAAAACCATAAATTAGTTTTGCGATGCAAAACTTTGACTTTGGTAGCAAAGAATTCTTAATTGCTTAAAGTATTTCCTTACAAGCCTAGATACAAAAAATCATGTTTGGGACAATAAAGTAAATTAATGGTGATATAGTAAATACATACAATTAAAATGCAGGTACCTAGAAACATATTATTAGTGTTTGGTATCTATTAGATTATTTTATTTACATGAATCGTTTCACCATTATGTTATTTAATTCTTTGAATGCATCTTAAAAGCGTTCCTAAAGCTCGGGCAAATAATCCCGATAAAACTCATGCGTATCAACAAATGTTTGATTTTATTATACAGGCAATATACAGTACATACTAGAGTGTACATTGTACTTAGCACATGGCAGGACATTGTGTAGATATATCTAACGACATGTAATGAGTTACTTTCAGTGAGCAATATTACATTACCCACAAAATGGCTGGAGACTCGTTCTCATTGCTTGTTGGTCAATACTCGTACCACCAACGCGCAACGCTATAGATGAAAAATGATATCGTGTTTTATTTCACCGGCAAAAGCCTAAATCATTATTGTACACGAACAGACTCCGTGTACTTTGGAAGATTACCCCTATAGGTCATAGGGTCATTGACCTCCCAAGATTGAGGACCAAAAAAAAAAAAAAAAAAAAAAAAAAAAAAAAAAAAAAAAAAAAATTTTTTTTTACTTCATCCACCTACATAAAAATACAGTAGGTCAAATATATATCACCATAAAAAAAACTCTTTATTCAAACAATAAAATAATATATGAGTTGAAATATCAACTCGCGGTCAAAATAACTTTTGACCGCGAGTTGCTGGAGAGAAAAACGGCCAATCCTATACAAAAGATTACGTGTCAAATTTCTTGTTGATAATTTCAGTACTAAAAAATAATACGGCTATGGGTCATTGCCGGCTATGAGACAGACAGACATGCAGTTAATGAAAATAAACGAGATGCGTATAGTTATACTGGAACATCTAATTAACACGTGTAATATTTTAGGTTTGTCCTTGGTTTGTCTCAAACAAAGACGCATTGTCATGTTATGTTTATCAGTGGTTGATCTTTATAGTTTAATTTATATTAGTTCTTGGCATCATCTGAATCATATCTGTCGCGTTTGATAAAAAAGGATTGGTTTCCTGTTTTGAATATTGATTAATTTGGATCGAGTAGAAAAAAGTGAAAGTTATTTTTTTATTATATTATGATGTATTCAGGACTATTAGAAATACCGTTTAGTGTTTGTAGTGAAAACCCGAATAACCTAATTGAGTAACATTGCGGATAGGTACTTTAAAGTGTGGTAGATATATAATTAATTAAATAATAATGTTTTATATGAATATTCAAGATGAATTCCGTTAGTGAAATTTTTAAAGAAATAGCATCAAACTCATTAAACTACGAAAAAAGAGTTCAAATTAAAACAATAGGACGACCATTACCTGTCTTGAAAATAATGCAAATAACGAAAGAAAAAAACAAAGATATAAAAATTGAGTATTTAATTTAAACTAAAGTTATAAGTTTAACCAAAAAATGTATTTGTGCATTGAAATGGATCCATATGAATGTAAGTAACCATTTTTTTGTTTGCGTATACTCAATGCGGATTTCTTAAATATAAGAAAAAACATTTTTTTTTTAATGACCCCCCTGATTTGAACCCCTTTAAAACTTTTTAATTATTTTACAGTAATTTACATAATTACAGTGAAAATAGCCTACATACTTAGTCTAATCAAAAGATCAAATGATAATATATGTAAGTAAATTATTTTTTTTAAAATTAATAATTATGGTTCTTATTATTCTATTTCGACCAATAATATGAAAAAATGATTTTCATCAATTACGAAACATCTAAGAACGTATATCACACCTCCTCAACAGAATATGGAGCAACTTGCATAATGTAATGTACAAGTAGTTTAAATGGATTAGCGCTTTACATTATGCCGAAGTAAGGCCAGTGCGATTCTCCGCGGTCCCAATAAGTCAACGCGGACGGATCCAGACCGCAGATCAGTTCACGTGATGAGCGGTATAACCGTACATAGTTATACCTCGGTGGGTGTAAACCTACTCTTCTACCTATCGCGGCCCTTTCCCAGGGAATGTGGGACTACGAGGAAAGTGGAGTACTGCGCAACCTTGGCGTGGCGTGGCGTGGCGTGGTGACGAACACGGACGGGTCCAGACCGCAGATCAGTTCACGTGATGAGCGGGATAACCGTACATAGTTATACCTCGGTGGGTGTAAACCTACTCTTCTACCTATCGCGGCCCTTTCCCAGGGAATGTGGGACTGCGAGGAAAGTGGAGTACTGCGCAACCTTGGCGTGGCGTGGCGTGGCGTGGTGACGAACACGGACGGATCCAGACCGCAGATCAGTTCACGTGATGAGCGGGATAACCGTACATAGTTATACCTCGGTGGGTGTAAACCTACTCTTCTACCTATCGCGGCCCTTTCCCAGGGAATGTGGGACTGCGAGGAAAGTGGAGTACTGCGCAAACCTTGGCGTGGCGTGGCGTGGCGTGGTGACGAACACGGACGGGTCCAGACCGCAGATCAGTTCACGTGATGAGCGGGATAACCGTACCGTTACACCTAGGTGGGTGTAAACCTACCTCGGTGGGAATGTAAACCTACTCTTCTACCTATCGCGGCCCTTTCCCAGAATGTGGGACTGCGAGGAAAGTGGAGTACTGCGCAACCTTGGCGTGGCGTGGCGTGGCGTGGTGACGAACACGGACGGATCCAGACCGCAGATCAGTTCACGTGATGAGCGGGATAACCGTACATAGTTATACCTCGGTGGGTGTAAACCTACTCTTCTACCTATCGCGGCCCTTTCCCAGGGAATGTGGGACTGCGAGGAAAGTGTGAGTACTGCGCAACCTTGGCGTGGCGTGGCGTGGCGTGGTGACGAACACGGACGGATCCAGACCGCAGATCAGTTCACGTGATGAGCGGGATAACCGTACATAGTTATACCTCGGTGGGTGTAAACCTACTCTTCTACCTATCGCGGCCCTTTTCCCAGGGAATGTGGGACTGCGAGGAAAGTGGAGTACTGCGCAACCTTGGCGTGGCGTGGCGTGGCGTGGTGACGAACACGGACGGATCCAGACCGCAGATCAGTTCACGTGATGAGCGGGATAACCGTACATAGTTATACTCGGTGGGTGTAAACCTACTCTTCTACCTATCGCGGCCCTTTCCCAGGGAATGTGGGACTGCGAGGAAAGTGGAGTACTGCGCAACCTTGGCGTGGCGTGGCGTGGCGTGGTGACGAACTGACGAATTAACTCTTTAGTGAGTGTGCTAAACGGGAAATCGTGCCAGAAATTAATTTTACCCAGTAATGTAAGAGAAAATAAAATTGAATGTCCTATGTACACGCATTACGCAACTGATTTCAAATGTTAATAAAATTATTTCTATTGTAAGGGTTTGGTTGGAAAATAGAACTTCTTTTATATTGATGCACCATAATTTATTATATATTGATTCACCATATGCATTATCTTTATTCCTTTTATGTATATTTTGTAAACTTTTTTATTATTTTGTTATATTTCTATGATAAATTTATTTTTTGCTAATGGCTCCTGATGACAAACGGCAAAATTGCGGTTTATCGGACGGCATTATTTTTGTTTTTCTTAATGTTATGTTTATTTTCTTAATAAAGAACACTTCCAAAAAAAAAAAAACTAATTTACAAAAAAAAGTTGTACCTACGTGGGAAAATTATTTACAAATGTCTTTAAAATTGGATTTAGTGCAGATAAAAATAGCATAAAATTTAAAAAAAATATTTAGTTTAAAATTCCACAACAGGATTAAATTTTAGCATTCCCGATAAACTCATATTGCTAATAATTGAAAGTAAGATAGTCTCTATATCTGAATAACCAATATATTTGGCACAAAACAAGAACTTGGATACATGTTAAGCTCCATGGGGAAAATGAAATTATTATTCAAATTATCAGTTGGTACACAAAGACAGCGAATGTGAATGTGCATTTAACCAAACCAAAATAAAATGAATCAGAAGCATCTCGCGATAGGTGACTTGGTTTTCCGACAGCCCAACGGCTTTCCTCATTCAACTGTTGCCACGAGGTACTGTACATAGGTACTGCACACATGTCATATTGTATATAGCTAGGTATTGTAATCGCCTACTACCCTTACATTGCTTCTCCGCTCCACATATTTTCTTCCCTTTTCTTTTGAATCCGGCTCTATCGACTAAGGACCATAATATTGTATTTTAAATTTGAATACGCAGATTTATTGTGATATTTCATATTTCTGTTTGAAGTTAAAAAACGATTTGGACAGTTACCAAAAATTTGTTTGAAATATTTCGATCCTGTCAATACATTATTATTTTCGTCGTGTGCATTTCAACGGACAACATATCAGATTATTTCCAACAAAAAAATACTACTTTTGAACAATGCGAAAATATTTATTTTTTGACGTTAACTACTACTACTACTTTCCCTTATCCGCACCCAATGGTGCATAGGGCACTGGCATTGGTACACCAGTGCAGTGTATTTTAAGGTAAGATGATCTGTCTTAGGCGATGACGTTAAATGTCAATAAAATAAACATTCATATTCGCAAATATCTTCGTTGACGAGAACTCAAATGGCTAAAAATTTACCGGTTTTTCATAATCTCATTAATAAAATAATTACACGCGCGCCGGAATATATTATGTAAATATATCTTGAGGCGGATTACTTACGACTTAAATATATGAAATTGTACTTTAAATATTATTTATGACATAACACGGTGTTTCGAAACGAGTTAGTACTCTAGTGTGACGTTTCATTAATCACAAAACACTAACGTGAATTAAGCTCATCATTCTAATGGGATCAAATTTCACGAAAGCTCTCCGACCTTGTCTTATATTTAGGGCAGTGATTCACGCCACTCCGACTGTAATAAATAATAAAAACTTTGTCAAGAGAACCGCTGCGCTGCAGTGAATGGCATTTAGCTGTCGTTTAAACGTTTAACAACCAAATCTTACCATCACCGCTTCTGACACGTTGCATTAACTCGCGTTAGAAAACAAAAACTTCATTGTGAGAAAAGGTTGTAATACTTGCCTGATTTCGTGTCTTACCAATCGAGTTGCTTATAGCTTACCTGTAACAAAAAAATATTAAAATTTAAATGTAAAATACAGATTTGTAAACAATTTCATTATCAAGGGGGAATACATTGTGTATTCATTTTATACTATAAAATAATAAATTTTTCAACAAAAATCAGAAAAAAATTAAATGTTTAAATTTTTTGTGATTTTAAAAATAAAAATTAAGTGGTTAGTTAGTTACCAACAACATTAAAGTAGATTATCAAATTGTAGTGTCGGGAGAAATCGTATTAAATTTGTTTTCAATATTCATGTCGTGTTAATTCGTTGTGTATGTCAATGATTTTTAAAGCAGACGTTACGCTTTGAAGCGTAATAAACCTGATCAAAATTGTCCGGTAAATTGTGCCAAAAAACCGATCCGTTACGACAACGAATCCGTTCGTTAATCATTAATCACAATTGATAGAAGAATAATATAAAATCATAAATTGTTTTGTATTAAAATCTTTACTTTTCACTAGGAACATATGGCAACGCTTTAGCAAATAACACGATTTAGTACGGAATGAGTGAAAGTGTTTCCACCGTTTAGTATTCTGTTATGTTGGCAGTTGAAACATGTTAACTTTAGTGCTCATGGCTCATGGCTCATGGCTCATGGCTCATACATAGTAAATAGCTGGCGGGGGAACATTGCATGAAGCGGTCTCTCTTATCCGCACTCGAATTATCGCCGTCTTATAATGCTCACAAGATAATCTACCTACTGACTTACTTTTTCCTACCTTTGAAAATCATTTATGCTAGAGTCGACCGTCTTGCAGTAATGATAATCAAACCAAGATACTATTATACGCACTTGGTGTATCAAACTCAAAAGGAGAATTTAGTCTTATGATTACATACCAAAATTGTAAAGTAATTTACAGGTACTCTTTATGGTACAAGTGCATTGTATCTTGATCGTGTACAACACGAAGGCAAGACGATGGCTTTAAAGTTTCGGAGCTGATAACTTGTTTATTTGAAAATTAATTTTAAATAAACGTTAAAAACACAAAGCCGGCATCATGAATTATAGTAAAAAATCGGACTCGAGGCAAAATGATTATCACGTTGTTAGTAGACACAAAAATAAAATCAATAGAAAGTTTTTTTTATGCGTTTAGCTGAGAATATTGATTTATTTGATCCCAAGATGGCGGAAAACGTATAAACTGTAACTGCTTTATTCGTGTCAACATTCGGAAGTTGAATGCTGTACGGTGGTGAGTTGTGCGGCGCTAATGCTGCTAATTACCAGATCCGACAGTCGGCAGCGGCAGTCGCATTAGCCGACATTTCGCCGGCTCTAACGATTCAGGTACTCCACAAAAGACTGAAGAGAGCCGCCAGGTCCGAGCAAACGATGAAAATTGACACACATTTCCTTACTCGGCCATCCGTCTTGGCGGGCTTTTGTTCCCGAATAATGTGGGAAATATTCGTTGGCTAAAGATCAAACCGTTTCTCTGGTATTGACCGGTAAAGAGATCGCGCGCAAAGTTCTTCAGTTTATGTTTAAAATACTCGCTAAAACTAATATGACCACATAGTTGATATTAAGAATATTTCATAATAAATTTCAAACATGAAGCTAATGCTTTGTATTCTTATTTTTAAAATTCCACTAACAAATTTTCGAGGATGGTATTATGAAACTTTGTGTTTGGTAGACCACTTCGCGAAATACGTAAAGTAGTTTTTGCAAACTATTTTAACGAAACCACTTTGTTTTTAACAACTTTTTAATAATAAAACTCCCGACCGGTTTCAAGGCCACACGTGTCTCCTTTTCAAAGGTACAAAGGTACGGGAGTTTTATAAATAAAAAGTAGTAAAAAACAAAGTGTTTCATTTAAATAGTTAATAATAAATAACTACAAGTAATAATAGGCCTCAAAGACGTTCACCGAAGAGATGGGTGGACGATATCAGGAAGATTGCTGAAATACGGTGTATGGGGAAGGCGCATGATCGGGAGGAGTGGAGGCGGCAGGGGAGGCCTATTTCCAGCATTGGACCTTCACGGACTGAGATGAAGATGATGATGAACTACAAAGTGTACTATAAATTTCACAGTTCTTGCAAATTTGATTTTTGAAGTTAGCTACGGCTCTGTCTAATATTCATATTTTTTATGACAAATAAACTTATATTCTTACAGATTAATTTAGTTTTTTCATTTAAGCAATGTTATATTTGTCTACAATTGTAGTACCGCGTTAAACACAACGGACAGTTTGCAATTAATCTCTGTTACTAACTAAAATGCCCACAGTTTTATTAATTTGCAAAATAGTCGTGAATAAAATGAATCGAGTCATCAATTATCTCGAAGAGACCACTTATGCATATTTCATCTGCATCGGTATTATGCATTACAAAATAGCGTTTAATTTAAAATTAGAACACATTTGTTCAGCGGGCGTACCAAATTCATTTAAAATTTGAAAAAAATGGAATACTGTTTTTGGAATTAACTTTAAATGAAACACACGGCTTTTCATAACCTCCTCGTGTTGATCAAAACTTTCACATTATTATTGTGTTATGTGTTGTGTACTGTTTATAAAATGCGTTTAAACGCGGTTAAAAAAATATTGACCAGGTTCGATTCCCGGTTATGTAATGATGAGTGTAAAAAAAAAGTTTGAATGTAAATTATTATTTAATCTAAAATCGACGTCATGGGTTCCTATAGAACAGATCTCGCTATCTTCTCATAGTTTCCGACTTCACCATACTGACCCAATTTGGATTGTACACCCTGTATATCAACATACAGACCGTTCGCCATTAAATAAACGCTTTAAATGGTGCATATTTCGCATGAGTCCTCGTTTAGACTGCAGGCCATTATTAACAGGCCCCAGGCGTCAGCGCCCATCTTTAATTTAAATCTAATTAAGCAGATCTCGGCGATATCACGACCAGTTTGCTTTTAAACCGTAATACGAGGTGCCCGGTGTCCACAGAGATAGCGGCGCTTCTCCTATCTGCGAGGCGCGTTTCGTGGCGGCTCGCCTCGTGTCGGGGACTTAATGCATACCAGCTAAAAGATTGTGGGACTATAATCATTTTCACATAAGGCGGAAATCCACTGACCCTTTTAACCCGAGTTCTATTGCCTATTCTAGTGAACGGAGGTGAATGCAATATCCTAGATCCATTTTTAATTTCACGTTTTAATATTTTCATCGTGGAAATTCCATAAATTTAAATCATGACAAAATATCTCGGATTTCTAAAACGCCACAACTTAAAAAGATAAATATAAAAAAAAAAAAAAACCCCCATCAAATGTTCCCACAGCGCGTTTATTTGTCATTTGTGATTTTTATTTTTTTTATATTATTTTTTTTTCTGGCAATCTTATTTCACCAAAATATTTCAATCTTCTCCCGTCAAGTATTTGCACATGGTATTTCAATTTGTCAAGTACTATTTTTCAGTCGAGCGCTGCATTGAAAATATTAAGTTTAAATTGAAATACGAGGAAACATCATAATAGATTTCTTCTTTTTATAATATTATTGTAAATTTTCTTAATGAATACCAGCGAGGTAAAAAACTTATTTAATAAATGAAATACCGAAATAATTTTTTTTAAAAGATAAATAAAATACCAAGCACATGGTAAAGTGTTGATATTATCGTGCTACGTAAAAGAAGTTTGGTGTCTTTCTAAATATTCAGTCCGGAAGTTGTTAGTCAATACAGGGTTATTTCTGATTTCACCAAAGCTCCCAGCACCCGAGTTGATAAATCCATTGAAGTGATAATCCCAGTTCCCGAGTGGAGGTCCCTTGAACTTTAATTGGTGGGGTGTGTTCAGTGAAAGGTCTCGGGGAGGTTTCTGGAGATCTTATTTCACCATGAATTAATCATCATCTCCCGTCAAGTTATTCTCCTCTAACTGGTATTGTGGATTGGATATAGGTACTACACCCAGATTAGGTGACCAACAAATCTTTTTCGATCAGACTGAATGCTTAAGCAGAAGTAATGGAGAGTGCTACAGTTTAATAAAGGAATTGAAACAACTGGTAGTTAAATTTTCATAGAAAGTCTGGCTAGATAAATGTATATACCTTCTACAACTACTGAAAGTAATAGAAAACAGCAGAAAAATACAGAGTGAATTTACTTACAGATTGATGTATTCGATGGTGTATTTTTTACGATTTACAATAACTGATAAATTTTTATGAATCGAAAATGGCTTACAAATAAATTATGAAAAAATATTATTTTTGAGAAGAATCGCCTAGTGGTTATAGTCAAAACGAAAACAATTAAGTAGTCAAAACTAATATTGTCTATTTATATTCGTATCTAGGCTTCGTATTCTCTCTAATAAATAGTAAAATGTTACTGAATCTATTCTAAATAGCTTCTGGTAATATTATTATTTTAATGTTCCAGATCTTTTATTATTGTACTTTGTAACGAGTGTGTTGGTTTTGTAAATAAATAAATAAGTACATTTGTTCCCTTGGTCGATTCACCCATGTCACATGTCACAATCAAACTGATAGGTATTTAACCGATGTCAAATATTGATCGACTTCTACTTAAAAGAAAAGAACTCGCTAAGAAAAATGAATGTTTAAAAAAAAAAAAAATTCAATTAACAACCTCCACTTGAATGCGAGTGATTTTGGAAAAGAATTTTTTGTATACCTATTAATTTTTGTACCTGTAGAATTTACTACCTGTTTGATAATTTGATTATTGGTCCAACTTTAAACCCAAACCAAGGTATTGTCATTACAAACGTAGATAACCAATGCAGCCGAAGATTATTTTAGTATTTACTTAATATAATAAAACTATAAACATAAAATATATAATATGACAATAGTAATCATAAGAAAGGGTTAGATTGTTAGTTAAAGAGACTAAAATCTTATATTTATAAACCCGTAATAGTTCATTATCCAAATAGTGTAATAAAAAATATCATTCTACGGATTTATTGATGGCAAATAAAGAATAACCATCTAATGCGCACTTCCGATACGGCGCGAAGACTGTACATTTGACAGACTAGTTCAGAAAACGTACACAGTGCTCGATCACAGATCGTCAATGTACCGACTCGGTAATAAGCGATCGTGATAACGATTTCTTATCCGTGGATGTTTAACGTCGCTCACAATGGAACACGCGTTAAAACGTTATCGATCACGGATTATTAAACGAGCGCATACTAGTCGCGAGCCATTTCCCGATTATATCTTATTCGCACAAATCTTCATTCAATCTTTATTTTTTAAGCGCGTTTTCGGGAGATCAAATATTGAGAAAAGCAGTCGACAATAATAAAAATGTAAGACAAGCGCGATGATTTGACGTTTTTAAGACGCGCCGCGATATAGCAATAGATCGGCTCCGCTCGGCTCAGAAAAAAAATGGTCTGCTCAGCGATCAGCCAAAACGGTACTGTCCATTGTGATCGCTCAAATCGTTAGCGTTTAGCACGGGATTAGCACGTTTTTAACTACGTCGAAAGTTATCTGTGATTGAGCTACCCGGTGTCAAAAGACACGTTTAATATGTTTTTTTTTTAAGCGCGATCCTAAGATCTTATATTTGCACAAAAGAAAATTGTGGGGATAGCTAATAATGTAAGTATTAATTTTACATCTACGTAATTTTAAAAGCGTTTTGTATATCAATGTTTACTTAATCGTTTTACATAAAGATTCGAGCAAAACTGTCAAGTTAGCCAAAAGTCGCACTGACCATTGAATATACCGATACAGTTTTTTAATATTATACGGGACAGTTCGCAAATTGCACAAGAAACTGTACAGATATCACTCCCGTAATAATTGCGCTTTAAAAATATCTTTCAACCAATGAGAAAGGAGCGAAAAGAATATTGCACAGGTTGATATTTGGGGACTCGTATTTGACAATTAATATTACATCTAAGTAATTATTTAATGGAAATCAATAAACATTTTAACGATCGGGGCAATTAGATTCGAGCAAAACTTCATTAATTTGAGGAAGGTGTGAGAATACCGAGGGTTGGTTTTAAAATTAAACTTGTGTTATAACCAAAGAAGCAATCATGGGGCCACCCATAATCATAATCGGTAATAAAAAAATTATTGGTTTGCATAAAAGAAGAAGATTTGAGAAATTTTACACATGTTTTATATTTTATCAGAGTAAGAAAATAGCAATTATTATTAATTGCATTCTGCGGCACAAGAAAAGGTGAGGAAGGGTGAGGGAGACAAGGAAATCAGGGATAAAATTACATCAAATGAGGCCATAAAAAGCAAACTTGGAAATATCCATATCATAATCGCCTAAAACGGATAAGTATAGGAATGCATGGTACGGGAATACATGGGACACTTAGATAATGCTAATCAGTTTTAAGAAATTACGAACCTTATGAGAAAGTAGAGATTTCCAACTTTGCTTTTAATGGCCTCAAATGTCAGATATTGTATAGCGAGTCAGTGCAGACTCGCACTTAGATTAAATGGATTTTTAATAATTCAAAAATAAGTTTTAAAAAAAACAGTTTTATTTAATACTGCCTAAATAAAATACGAGTTCATTAAAAAATAACCATCTTGAGCAGTAAACAGTCTACCCACTACCCACAGTCGAGTACTGACTGGTCAGGTGGTCAGGTGGCCAGTGGTCAGTCAGTAGGTTGGTGACCTATTTACATGGAAACTGAAGGAGAGACAACTTTACTTCTTTCTTGTCTTTATTCCGATCGGCAATCGTTCTTTGTTCAACTGATTTCGTTTTAAACTGTTATAAGTATACTAATCACTTTTGGGTGCCGGAATAGTATAATTTAATATTCATTTAAAGGTGAAGACAAAATTAAATTAAATTAAAAATAAGGTTTTGCTTAGTATATAATCATAGTTTTAAAGAAGTACTTTATATATCAAAAACATTACTGTTGGGCATCCGTGCTGAAACGTAATTCAACAGATCAGCAATAAAACCGATGAAATAAAATTGATGTTAAATTTAACCAAGCACCCTGAGCAATCCGTGGCTGTAATCACCAGCATCATCTGTCAGCGAGATGGAGACGGGAGCGGTTTTTAAAATTATTTTTGGGAAGACACCGAAACAGTGTAAAATGACACGTTTACTGAGCGAGCTGCCAAACATGGGAGCCAAAACCACGATTGACGCCAAACCCACTTCTTGGGCCGTATTTATGGACCATAAAAATGACATAGGAACTAGCTTTTGCCAAGATCCGAGACTGAAAAGAAGGAATATTAAACTCCACAAGCGTCACTGAAACTGTACCGATACAGCGTGAATACACACCTCTCTCGCGAATGGTTTAATGTTTGTGGCAGCCCTGTAGCTCAATCACAGATAACTATCGACGTAGTTAAAAACGTGCTAACCACGTGCTAACGCTAACGATTTGACCGATCACAATGACATTCGTTCAATATCACGTTCGCCGAGCCGAGCATTGCTGATCACGCGATATCGCGGCCGTACGTCAAACGTCAAATCATCGCGCTTGTCGGATTTTTTTATTATGTCGACTGCTTTTCTCAATATTTGGCTTGCCGAAAAACCGGCTAAATGCAATACGGGCACTCGAGAAAGATTGAATGAAGATATGTGCGAATAAGATATATCTCGGGAAATGGCTCGCGACTAGAAGCGCTCGTTTAATAATCCCGATCGATAACTTTTAACGCGTGTTCCATTGTGATCGCGAAAACGTTAAACATCCATGGGTAAGAAATCGTTATCACGTCGCTTATTACCGAGTCGGTAGTGATCTGTGATCGAGCAACTGGAAAGGTTAATTACCGAGAGCAAACAATTGGTAATAATGAAGGCCACTTGGACTATAGTGTCCGAGTAAGGTGGATTTTTCACAACAGCCCAGTTTAGACGGACAGACAATTCTCATGTTTTTATCCTCCATCCACCATATGGCACACCACAGGTGATTTGGAAACAATAATTATATTATTTGTTATGGCTAAGAATTCAGCAGTCAGATGTTTTCGATTTCATTTTGGCTTGCAGGTCGAGATTGCTAATTTTGCTGGTTTGGTGTCCTTGTGAATTCCATATATTAACTTGGAACCGGTATTAACTCAGTAAAACGTACGGTATTATAGTTGAGTGTACTGCTGCACATTTTTGTGGGTTATAAAAATTGTTCAGAGAATACAACAAAATATATTATAAGATATTGCATTCATGTTCATTTTCTTTATTCCCTGTGCTATTAATACGATTGTGGAAGATCTATTTTCATTTTATGCTATGGAAAATAAAACCAATGACAAGAAAAAAACCGTTTAAAGGAGAACTAGAAATTAGAGGGATTCAAAAAATTCACTTTTTTACTAGTGAAAATTCTAACATTATTAAATGATTGTAGCATATTTTCAATAGCTATAATACTGCTTTATAATTTTAAAAATGTAGTTAAAACAATGTTTTGTTTATGTATTTCCGTTCAGATGGTAATCTGAAAATTAAGATGTTCCTTTTGCATAAAATAATAATAAATATGTTCCACTCTGGTACAAGTTAATCTGTTAACGTCAGCTCTAATATACGTTACGTTAGATCAGCACATCTCTGGTTCCCCGCCACCCCACTGCGGCCTGGGAGCATTATACTCGCCCAAAGTCAAGGACCACTCTTGCGGCCAGCCATGCGGCACTACAGTACAGACCCTTTGGGAGAGACCGGCAGCGGCAGCCAGTTAGCACCGCTCCACTTACTACGAACCCATACAGAAATGGAAACAACACCTTTAAAAGGCCAAATTTCTAACGAGTACTTGAAAAAACTTAAGGGTTATAAACACCTATGTACCGACAAAATCACGTTACTTTACTATCGACGATTTGTTGAGTCGGAAAGGCTTATTATTTACTTCATCTGTCGAATGAATGTATTCCCCAGCTCTGCTCGTAAAGAATATCAGATAGGTAAATATAACTAAACATATCTAAGCTCTAATGGTGTTTTTAACATTTCTATGTTATTTATATGCATAATGGTGTCGTTAGTGCGAGTTTATATTGCCCGCGTTCGGATAAACACTTTTAAAATATTACAAATGAAATCAATATTATGGATGTTCACAAATGTTTAATGAAGTCTAAGCGAATTGCGGTTGAAAATACGAATCAAGTCGTGGAGGAGTGGATACGAAACGGCGATCTCTAGGCTCGAACACAGCGACGCTTCCACTGCGCCACCACCCGTTCTTTTCCTTCGACGATTATGTTTATTGGGTCAAACGAAATAAGAAACGTAATGTGCACTCACTGAGTGTTTACGAATAAATCGGTTTGGTCAGATCTTGACCTTAATCATGATAATTTGTAGCTGAAGAATGAATTAATCACACAATGTTCGAGTGAAAGTGTTGTTTAGAGAATATCCACTGACCCACTGAAACCGAATACAGTGTTATTATAATGCATTATTCATTATTCAGACGAGATTCTATTCAATTCTAAAAGTCCTGGTTTTAAAACAAATATTATGTACCTACATCGCTTTCACTTAACGATACCTTTGTCCTATTGGCTATACAGAGATAACGGCATTGAATTTTTAACTGAAATAAATTCGGATTGTTTACAAAACGGAGGGCTATCACTTTCTTAGTTGAAAAACAATCCTAAATCAGTATTTGTCTACAAAGATTTGGGCTAACTCAAAATAAAGCAAGGTATGATGCAACCAATACAAGTTGTGGCCGTTTTTGTTGTGTTATTGTTAGTTGACACTTAAAGCCAACTCGCGGACGATCCAACTACACGTAGTTCAATGCACCTCTTTGCTAATAAAGTCAACAAATTCGCTAACCCAAAGTACAAACAACTTAAATTAATATTCGCAGAAAGTGAACAACAAAACGCAAATAGATTGCTGAAAAACATATTTACATAAACCCAGTATAGTAATATAAATGTATTTGCATTGTATTCATACAAAATTTAAATATGAAGTAAAGTGTGTGTGTGTCTTGAATGAATGTGGTAACGTTGGCGTAGATTCGTGTACCCACGGAAAAAGCAAATACTTGAATTTTTACGTAGTTTATGTGAGTATTATAATTCCATGTTACAATTTATAATTAATGTGCGTATATTATAGTTTATATTTTTTACTACATACAATAAAACCCATAAATATTGCATAATTTCACAAAAGATGAAACGGAATTGTGTATTTTGTGAAAACTTCATTTAGTTCCAAAAGAGAATAAACGTGAAAAAAAATTTTGCCAGAGACATTGTCCGATCCAGGACAGGATGTCCTTCACTTTAATTTGGGGTTGTTGGTTTGTAGAGGCTATTAAAGTTTGTCTATTCAAGTGCGCTTTCTTTTCGGAAGTCACATTTAATAAAGGTGTTTTTCAAATGGAGATAAATATTATAAGTATACAGGATAATGTGAGGTGTCAAACTTTTCGTGTTTTCCCCTGACGCTATACTAAGTACTTAAACAAAATAGAAGTGAAAAAGAACTGAAATTACCATATTATAATTATCCAAGTAATATTTTGATTCGTAAGTTCATTAGATATGTGAAGAGAACTATTAGCTATACATGTTCAAATGAAATGGTCAATTTACCGAGTAGTTAACTGATAAAAAAACTAGATTGTATATTTTACCCTGTTCGACCAAGTAAAATAGTCTTATGTAGATGCAATTGTAAGCTAGATATTCTGACTGTAACGATGGTAATTTGGATGAAATCTACATGGATATGCAAGTTCCGGAACGAAACGCAACTACATGTATGTGCAGAGAAAGTGATGAGAATTACTAAATTTTAAATAAAAAAAGAGAAACGAAAGCACCCACGATGTCTTTTATCCAATTGTGTTTACGTATTCGTGCATGCGACACACAAGAGCGTCGTTGGACGAAAAAATGGTGCGTCGCAACATTTTACTCAATCCAAGAAAAGTGAGAGCCCATCCGCGTTATGAGAGATTCCGACCGGAAACAATAATCAGCGAGCGGGAGTGTAAAACTGACGAAAAAAACAGAAAGACACGCGATGAAACATCGAGAGTGTCTCGGTGACAGACTTACTGAGAGTTACAGTCAGCCAAACACACAATGGAATCGTACGAGGAACGAAAAAAGAGCGCGAAATTAGTCAAGACACAATGAAACAAGATGCCGAGGAATTGAAATAAGAACACAATTGTGATGTTAAAAAGAATAATAAAAAGTTATCGCGTAAAATGTGGAGCGGTAACACAACTTTCTAAATACGTGAGCGAGAAATCGACCCGCGAGGTGAGAGAACGCTGCCGGCCGCCGCGCCGCCGCCGCCGAGAGACAAGAAGCGGCGCGGCGCGGTGGAGGTACTCTGCGTCGGACCAGTTATTACGGAGGTATAGAAATCTGACGAGCGACGCTTTCATCTGTCATCATCATTAAAAAAAGGAATCACAAAGGATAATGAAAAAACCATAATACGAAGAAACAGAGAAAACTATACTTAATTGTAGTGCCTGCGCTTAACCGGCATTTGTATTGATATCGATCTCCGCCACGCAAAGAATCTACGCGTGTGTCAATATTAGACGAAGGCATTTTCAGCGCTAAAGATCGGCAAATTTCCAAAGGTACATTGATATGCGACATACGACCGCGACCGCCCGGCTGCGGCTGGAGGACACACGGAGCTATCGTGAATATTAGATCTGCATTATTCCCAACTATTATGCTCTGGAAGGTCAACGACCACAGATTGGAAGGAATGCTGTCCTTGAAAATCTCATTAACGAGGGGGAAATGGCAACTGGAAGTTAGAATATCTTTCGGTGGATGTTTTTGTTTTAAAATAAGTTATGCGCGAGAACAATGCACAATAGGTAGGTAGTAGATATGGTTTACTTTAAGGATAAACGATCCGAAACGATCCGAAACAGGGTTAGGCGTTTTGGGTTTTAAATGTTGTAAATTACTTATATTTCTATGATAAAAAAATGTTTTTTGCTACTCAACATAATGATGTTTCCTGTGATTAAAAACCTTTCTCTTAAGTACTATAATTACGTCACAAAAAATTCGCGAATTTTTATGAAAAACTCTCGAATAGCGTTGTGGCGTTTAGGCCGGCGTTTCTTTATTAGTGACACCTCATTTCTAAAAGAATACCAGTTTATTAAAAATATAAAATTATTCATCCTGTAATCAAAAAATAATGGCAAAAAACAATTTAGTTTTTCCGCAATACGTTGTCAAACAGACGCTATTTTTTTTGAAGATTTTTTCATACAAATTACTATTGTAAGATTTTGTTCGAATCAGTAGCCGATTCAAAATTCAAAAGTCAATTCGCCATTCGGCTTTCGGACGGGAAGGTCACGTCCGTTGGGTCCTAAAATTTAAAATGCGTATACGTACACAAACCAGGTGTTTTAACCATTGGT
>JAGVSP010003053.1:0-32342 GCA_022494985.1 Micrasema minimum | reverse complement strand
CAATTTATTCAACTCAAAACTGTCATTTTCAGAGAGTTACTGACTTTTGCCTGAACGGCGACGATATTATGTATTCTTCGACGGAAAAAAACGCGGAATAAAGTAGGTCTTAAACTTTTAGATCAGTAATCACATTTGATTGTTATTTTTATTAAATTTTATATTATTATTGATGGTAAAAACATGAAACATAATTTTGTGGGAAAAAGCTATACCAAATAGAAACGAATAAATATGATTATTGAATAAAACTTTGAAAAAATGCTGTACATTTGTAGTACCTAGTCTAAATCATATTTTTGCGATATCATTGTAACGGCGTAGAATAAGCTTCTTTATGCCGTGAAATCCTTCAAGGCTTCATGGGATTCTCACGCGGTATTACTTCCACATGATTCTATTTATTCCTGATGGGTTTTGGAAGGCCGTGATATTGATAAAAAGGGTGTTGAGGCTTCCCAAACAACGAAACTTAACCGATCGTAAACTAGACAATGAGACGATTCAAGGAATATTGTATTCAAGAACATGGTTTTGTTTACTTTCAAAGGAATTTATATTACTCTTTACATTTTTGATGACAACCATTACTTTAATTTCATTCAAGAAACATAATTCCGCATCAAAACATGACAAATGGAAAGAAATGTTTTGATAAGGTTTTCTAGGAACAAAATCCAAACTTACGGTTTATTGTAAGATTGACGAAAGAATGACTTCAAGGCAAAGGGTTACAATGTTTACATTATAACCAAAAGTCGTGAAAAGATCAAGATATAAACAGCGGGCTCAGTAGCGTAATGGCTAAAACGCTGGACTCATGATACGGAGGTTCCGGGTTCGATTCCCGGTGAGAACACAAAAATCAAAAGTAATTTTTCTCAAGCCTGGGTGTTTGTGACGCTGTTTGCCTCTGTAATTGGGCCTCCTGGCCTGTTGAGGTGGTTTTAAAAAAAAACATTTCGAGTGTGTCCAAATACTTGTGGACCAAAACTGGATTTCACCCATTACGGACTAATATCAAACAATGAGATGTCAATTGTGATTTAATTTCAGGATATGTTTGATGCATTTTGACGTAAAATTTGGCTGACTTAATTAAGTCTTGTAAAAGTCACAATTGTTTGTATAAACTTTTTATTTACAAATAAGTTTCGGTACAGAAATTGAATAATAAATATAACACACGATATGATATACAAAGATTTTAACAAGTAAGTACCACAGATTGCTGATCACTGACTTAAGGACTTGGGACAATTTGATTTATGGCTCTCAGGTCCGACGCCGATGGTAACTGGCCGAATTCACACGTGTTTCCCTCTGTGCGGTCGAAGCACACTCACTTTGCTCGGTACCGTTGTATTTGGCAAAACTACTGCCCGGTACACAAGGCAGGGGACAGGGGTCGGGTAACGAAGGATTCCGATTTGTCTTTATCTTCCAGCAGTTCCAAATAAGGAAAGCAACCGGTAGACTAGAGGACTATCGACAGATAGTCGTTCGGAGAGAGCTTAGGTGTCGCCTTGAACCAGAACGTACCAGATAAGGTAAGCAGACTGATTGCTAGGCTGAGCCGTAAGCAGGGAGGAGGATCGGACCAGAAAGTACCAGATAAGGTAAGCAGAATGATCGCTGATTGCCGTCGCCGGGAACTCTGTCTGTCCTAAGGGCTGTTGGGCCTTATAAGGGGTAGTTTTGGGGTGGGGATGACCGATTTAGGGTATCCCGAGGGGTATGAAGTAGGCGCGGGTGTCCAAGGAAGTAACACATAGTAAGACGGGAGATACTGGACCGTTTTGGGGCTTTAGAGTAGTACACGATAGCAACTCTGTGGTATGAAAGAGACAAATATAGCTAAACATATTATGCAGAAATGTATTTGGTGTGAAGCGCTCGCTATAGTCTTTTTTTAAATGAAATAAAAACCATAACGATCTTATAATATACTCCAAATACGTTTTTTTTTAACGATATTAAAATTTATGAAAGTATTTCAAAACATCAATAAAGTACTCGTTGTAAAAAATATTAATTTACTTGCGCAAACATTAAAATAAAGGCCTTTGAGACACACTAACACGCTTGATAAAATTCTCACTTAGCACAAATATTTACGATTCTTTTGAAGAAATAATAAAACCGAGGGTAAAGCCTATTTGAGGGGTTGTCAATCATCCCGCAGATTCTCAGGCTAAACAAAGGGTGCTTGTTCACGTTTACCTGAAGAGAACATCATTTTCTTCCTTTTCACCCCTCCTTCTCATCATTGTTCGTTATTATTCGAATAAGGGATGTAATTTGTTTCCTTTCGTCGTTTCAATCAAGAATAATTTCTGTCTTCTGCGCTTTTATTAACAAATGTACCATTGGAACTCTGGAACTTTATTTTATATCCCTTTAGGTTTTTGAACAAATTAAAATATTTATTTACGCATAAAAAATCCTCCCTATAAATGGCAATGAACTATCAATATTATTATTTTTTGTTATGGCTTTTAAGAAATAAACGTTTTACCCCTCCGCGCTCCGGTTTTAGTTAGTTTAGGTTTCATAATACTAGCTTTTTAGTTGAACGAACTGAAAACTTATTTAAATGGCTATATGCCATATCCAAACACAAAGATTCAGAGTCTTGTTCCTGGTGAAAAAGATAATATAAATTCAATTTAATATGTTTGATTTTTAAATTTGTTATTTGGTTTTAAGAAGTTCATGCTATGTGCAACTTAAGAGATTTTAATAGCGCCTATTTAAGTATCTTCGGATAGAACGAATTTCATAAAAAAATATATAAAAAGATAGCGCCAGCATTATTCTGTGTATTTTAAAAAGACCATGACTAAACAAAGCGTGTGAGTAAATTTTCACCCTATCTGAGCTACAGATTGGTTAATTGTTGAAATTTGTCGAGGCAAACTTTGATACACTTTTTTACACCACCACTGTAAAACCCGGCTGTAAGAATATCCAGGGTTTTCGATTATTTACCAGAGCAGAGGATTTACATAGGGGTTTTCACTGAAGCACCGCACATTTATGTCCTGAGACCTAAAAAACCCTGAACTCGGATTTTACAGTTACTTTTTCAGTGACTTTAATAATAAAACAGTAATCCCGTTTGGTGTAATGCAACAAAAAATAAAGAGAGAAAATTCATTTAATAAAATCCTTGATAAAATGTTTTGTTAAGAACACGATCAAAAATTTTAACAAATGCCTAATATGTACCAATTTTGAATTCAAATCCCTAACTGAAGTAACAAGGTAATAAATCTTATTTATGGTCAATAAAGCAAATATATCATAATATCAGTGGATCCGCCACGATGAGACTATCTGGTAACTTCGTCCGAACAAGGATCGGAATATGGAAGGACTTACAGAGCTGGACTTAACAAGGGCGAAAAAAGAACGATGAAAGACCACCAGGAAGGGCATAGTATCCTGGAATACTCTGGAAACACCACGTTGAACTAGCGCGGCGGGACACAAACCGAGGGGGCACAGCACACTATAACTCACTTTCACCGGGGGGATTCGGGAATTGGTTGCTGGGAAGCTTGAAGATGGATGGCGAGTATGACAAGGGGATTTTGGTGGAAAAGAATGAAGGAAGATCAGGTATTGGAGTTCACGAGAAGGATGTATGCTGCGAGGTCAGAGTAATGTTGCTACGCTGAGCGGATTTTCGAGACTGAATCGGTGATGGAAAACAGGTGACTAATCGGAATGAAATGGATAAAGGTAGGGAATAAATTTTGGAAGAAATTCGAACTACCTATCACCAGAGAGCATCAATAATGGCCAAACCAATCAGTATCACCTACGTATTTCTTACTTTTTCACTTCTGATCAGATGTCAAATTAATAGTTGAACAAATTGTAATTTTTGACAGTTGTCAATGGACTTCAATCAAATATAATTTGTAATTCTAAAGTTGAATAAAATAAATGGTTAAAGGAAATCAATGTCATCCTTTCTGCTCCTAATTTATTGATAGCAAGTTGATGATGAATTCAGTTAGAACTTCCGGCGGAAATGTCTCTTTCGTCATCACGAACTGTCGTCATTTATTCGTTTCATTAAATTATCGTACTTCCGCCTTCCGCATTTTCACCCTATTCCCCACTAAAAACGGATTTTCTTGTCTTAGACTTGAACCCTTTTTGCATCTTAGATGAAAAGATGTGAGAAGACTACTAAGTTTAAATTTAAGAAAAAAAAAAAAAAAACTTATCGGCATTTTCTTTTAAAAATTACAATAAGCTTACAATCTTTTAATTCTGTGAATAACACTGACTGGTTGGATAGATGAGGAATACGTGGAGAGGATGCCTGACGAAAGAACTTCTAAAATTATAATTGGATCTCTAAACCGAACGGCCTAGAGGTAGGACTAGGAAGGGGGGATAGACTATGTTGAAAAGGAGTGCAAAAGGATAAGGGAGAGTGGGGACTGAAAAAGGATGGCCAGAGATAGGAGTCGGCGGAGAACAATTTTGGAGGAGACCAAATCCTACCCTGGGATGAACTGTCAAGGAGTACCTTATTTGTTTTTATATTGGTTTTTCGTTGGGTAAATAAATATTTTATTCATTTTCAAAATGTATAAAATGAAATCTAATTCGACATAACTGAATTCAATAACTTTTGTAAATTACTAATAAAATATGTTTCGATGCATTGATGTTTACGTTGTTGATGAAAATTCGAAAAATATTTCTTTTATTGATGAATTTTAAGGTAAGATACGATTTTTCTTAAGCAGCAATTAAAATACCGCATGAAATTGTACAACAGAAATCTGTTTTGCGAACAAAGGTTTTTTCAAAATGCTTGGTAGAGAATTCAATTGAGAAATTAGTTTTTACGACTGAAATCTTGTATAAAAAAAAAGTATGTTACAAGAATGGCCATTGTCTCAATAGGGCAAAATGTAGAAGCATTATTTTGTAGGAAAATACAAAAACCACGTAAAATGTCAGCCCTTTTGTAAAAAAATAAAGGCGATGAGGTGAACTTTTGAATAAAGTTTTGCATTTGAACAGGTGTTTTTTGTTTGAAAAGGGATTCGCTCACTTTTGTTTCTTTTTCTAAATAGAAATAGAACTGTCGAAAACCCTTGAAAAAGAAACACGCGTTGTCTTGAAACTGGTCGGGAGTTTCATTAATAAAAAGTAGCCTTATTTAAATAGTTTACATATAAAATAGCTTATTAGCGTAAACTGTAGCTTGTTGATCGATATTTATTTTCGTTTATATGTAGGTGAAGCATTCTATTCTAAATTTTAAAACGAATATTCCCAGAATATTAAAAATCACAATTTTTAATAATAGTTCCTGAATAGAGACTTGTTTATATTTAGTGCTTTAAATGATCAATAATTCTTTGAGGGGTTGCAAGAATACATATATCAGATATTGATTTAGTGGATATTCTGGAAAGTGCTCAATTTTTATTCCGCTTTTCAAATGACACAAAAATAAATAATATAGTAAAATGGTCCTATTAAATGTGTATGTAAATTAAATTTCCATGTAAGTTTTAGCATAATGTTTTAGAAATTAAAGCAAATATAATAATCATTCCCAATTTTATAAAATACGAAACCGTTTTATTCAAAACATTTAGTGGAATATTCATAAATTAGAATCAACAGTGAATAAGCTATCAAAAACATAATCTGCCCTAAGACAAAGTTTTTTTTATCTATGAATCTGCCTATTTTATCATTCATCTTATTTTTCAAATTTTATTTTCTATTTTAGCGACTTTTCTTTTGATTTAAATATACAATATAAGGTTATAAGTACAGCGACCAGTTTTGATGTTATAATATTTTTAAAACTAAGTCAAGGCTTTCGTGTTTTGGTGACTGGCTCACCAATGGCTAATTTATGAATATAAAAATAATTGTCAAACGAAATATTTCGATTGAAATGTTTCCGAATCATTGGATTGAAAAATGATTTGGCGAATACCATACAATTTCAAAGCAGAAAACTGGTCAAATTCTCTTGGTTATTACTTAATTTTAAAAAAATGTTTCAGTTATAATTCAACGCTTGTAACGATAATTTTTCTCATTGATAAAATGAGTTTAGAGCAATATTTAAGTACTAATTCTAATAAATATTTAACCTTATTTACCACCCACAAAATGGCAATACGTAAGTACTTTTACCGTTTTTTAATCAAAGGTCTATTTGTGTATTTTTTTAATGAAAAATAACAAGTCGCAAAGTATACCGAACCTTTAAAAAATAATTATGTTTGTTTACTGTGCTTCCTTATTGACAATATTCGCTAGAAAATGACCGGATATTTGGAAATATTTAAAAATACACGACGCCAACGCGACGGCCGGAAACAGGGAGGCTCCTAAACTTGAATTTACATAGATATTACACACCTATAGGCACTGTAAAATAACAAAGCAATTCCATAAAACGAACGTGCTAAACCTACCTAACAGCCTTAGTGGCATTTGATTCCAAAAACCTGCGATTCTGGTGCCTAGAGTTCCTTAATAAAGGGCGATATCGGTATTGGAATAATTTTTAGTGAATATACCCAAAAAAACTTTATAAATATTAGTTTACAAGTCAACAGGAAAAACAGTAAAAAATTGGGGCGAATAGTTTGAAAAATAGACATATTATCGTTTCTGTCAAAATGATTAAAACCACATACTAACTACTTATTTTCATATTTCCTTAAATTAGACACATTATCATATTCAATGTCTACCTTGAAGAGGAGAGGAGAAGAAAGGAAAAGGAATTAAGTTTATGGAAGAAATAGGAAATATAATTTCAGCCGTGTTTTAAAAGAAGCAACCGTTTTGAGTTCTTTGTAGCGAGTAGGCTACAAAAGAACTCAAAACGCTCGCCGTCCTGGCAGACCGTCAATGACCATCCTACAGATGTACTCGGCGGAGCTGATGCATGCGGGCCTGACGTGGGAGGAGGCGAGAAAGCTGGCTGGTGATAGAGTCTCCTGGAGGGATCTTGTGATATCCACATGCTCCACATAGGAGCAAACGTGGTGAAAGAAGAAGAAGAATACATTTTCATAGTATCTTGATTTTATGACGCGGGTCGAAGAGTAAACGTGTAGCTTTTGGGATTTGGGCCTCTATTTTATTCGTGCGTCCCTTAAAAGGTGAAAGTCCAAATGGAAACGTTTTTCATGCCACCCTTATAGTTTTGTGACCTAAGGGTTAACGTTCTGTTTAATGAGAGCCCTGAATGAAGAAAAAATACATTTATCGTTTTCGATCTATAGTGCGCAGTAACGGAGCGGATAGGGGACCGATTACGGTACATTTGTACCAGAAATAATTTTATTTCTCAGGATTCTTTTCTTAACAAATTCTTTCGCCTTTCAAAAAGAAGTAATCAACAGGGGGTTCAATGTATTTTTCTACCTCTTAACAGTTTGGATTGCATTTGTACAGTGATTGTTTTTTTAATCGTCTAAGTTTTACAAAAACGTCATGATAAGGCCAGCATCGCATCGATACGCTGATGTTAGTAGAAGGAGTAGATTTAAAAACGTTCGATCTATAAATTTTCTGAATAACCTGAGATTTTACAAGCCATCTGCCAAGTCAGCATTTAAAAAATGATGTATCTATGGTTACCTATTTGAACACTAATTTGTGGAAGGTCACCTAGTTGGTGGCCTAATAATGTGGTATGTATTTACATGGGTGCACAGAAGGAGAGAAAGTAAAACAGGTACTTACGATTTGCAATACAATGATTTATTCACAAAACTAATCTACTGAAGCTAACACTCTGTAATAAAGATTCTACAAACTAAATTAGGCAAAATTAAATGACGATGCGAAATACTAAGTTGGCGGGAATTCTGTGCCCAAAATGCGCGTGCGGTGACGAAGGAAGTTCGAAAGATTCTCGTCGCCCGTTTGGCGAGTTCGTATGTTTACGTCGGCGTTCGGCAATAGTCGGATCGTGCCGTCATTGCCGACTGGCGGTCGGCCACTGTCGTCTCGTCACTGTCGTGACGTCATTGTCGCCCGCCACACAGCCCCCTTCCAAGTTTTGAAAACCGTTTTTTCAAAACTGACGCTGTATCACCTTCCTGCCGCTACGCGTTGTGTATGCCGGTTGTTCTGTTTCTGTTTCCGCTGGGCTGGCTCGTTCTTCTGCTGTCTGGAACGCCGGCTTGCACCTGTCCAGCGAAACCTTCTTGTGTTCACCATCCACGTCCAGTATTGCCGTCTTTTCCGCCCTGGTGATGACCTTGTAGGGCCCCTTGTAGTTCGGCATCAGGGGTTTGTACACTCTGTCGTCCCTCAGAAACAAGTGTGTGGCTCGTTTTAGTTCCGGGTGGATGAAAACGTTACCTTTATTGTGGTGCTCGACTGGCCTTGGTTTGACGTTTTGCATAAAATTTACCAGTTGCCTAGTGTAGGAGTCCGGGTCAATGTAGTCGTTCGTCTGCTCCAGGATGTCTGCTGGTAACTTTAGTTTGCACCCATACAGCATCTCTGCTACTGAGTGCTCTGCATTGGTGCGCAGTGTGGCCCTCAGTCCGAGTAGTATGGTGCTGATCGATTTTGTCCAAGGAACAGGGTGATGAGCTTTAATGGCCGTCTTCAGCGTTCTGTGAAATCGCTCGATCATGCCATTACTTTGTGGATGGTAAGGCGTCGTGTTGGAGTGTGCTATGCCTGAAAAACAAGTTAAAGTCCGTAGACATGAATTGCCTACCCTGATCAGTTATAATTTTCTCCGGTACGCCGTATCTCGCAATCCAGTTGTCCCAGATGGCTCTGATGATTGTGTGGGTCTGGATATCTGCGATAGGGATTACTTCCGCCCATCGAGTGTATCGGTCGATACATGTGAGGCAGTACCTCAGTCCCTCAGATGGTGGAAAAGGTCCGATGAGGTCGACATGAACCACGCAGAATTTCTGTCTCGGCATGTCGATCTTGATGATCGGTGTCCTCGTGTGTTTGTTGACCTTGCTCTTCTGACAGGGTATGCAGGCCTTCGTCCAAGCTGCGCAGTCTGCTTTCATATTTTTCCAGACGCCTCTTTGACTGATGGTCTTGGTCGTGGCGTCGGCTCCTGCATGGTTGAGGTTATGCACTTGGTTGAAGAAAGATCTCTGTAGCGTTTTTGGGATGTACGGTCGCATGTTGCCTTTGTTGAGATCAAAGATGATTTCTTGTCCCTGCATGTTGGTTTTGATCAGATTCAGAGCAGTGTTCTTGTCGTCCAAGAGTGCGAGTAGTTCGTTGTCCTGCTTTTGTTCTTTATGGATCTTTTCGAACGATATGTTTGCCTCTTGTTCGATCATGTCGATCCTTGATAAGGTATCGGCGACGACGTTGTCTTCTCCTTTTATGTATTTGATGTCCGTGCTGAACTGTGAGATGTAGTCTAGATATCTGAGTTGTCTGGGGCTTTCTTTGTCGTGCCTTTTCCTTTTAAACACGAATTGTAGTGGTTTATGGTCCGTGTATATATACAGAATTCTCTGCCCTCCAGATAATGTTGAAAGTACCTTACAGTCTCAAAAATGGCTAGTAGTTCTCTGTCATACGTACTATATGAACACTGAGCCTTGTTCAACTTTTTCGAGAAGAAAACTATCGGTTTGTAGTTGATGCCGTCTGTGGTTTGTTGTAGTACGCCTCCAATTGCGTAATCTGAAGCGTCTGTCCACACTGACATCTTGCTGTTTTCCTCCGGGTAGCTAAGTTTAGCGGCGTTGATCAGCGAGTTCTTGATCTCTTCGAAATCGTGTGTAGTGATTTCGTTCCACTCTACTTTTCTGTTGTCGTTCTTTTTGGCTCCCTTGAGGTAATCATGTAGACGTATCAATTTGTGTGCTGCTCGTGGTATGAATCTCCGGTAGAAGTTTCCCATGGCCAAGAATCTTTTCAACTGTTTGATGGTCTCTGGTTTGTTGAGGTTCGTGATGGCTTCCACTTTCGTTGGCGAGGGTCCGATGCCTTCAGCCGAAATTTCATATCCAAGAAATAATAGTGTTTTCTTGGCAAACTCGCATTTAGATGGGTTTACCACCATTCCGTGGTCTTGAAGTCGCTGGAACAAAGCTTTCAGGTGTTCCACATGTGTTTCTTCGTCTGGTGAAGCGATCAGTATGTCGTCGATGTATGCGTGTACTCCTTCCAGTCCTCTTGTGACTTCGTTGATGTGTCGTTGGAATGTTTGTGCAGCGCATGATAGTCCGAATGGCATTCTTACAAATTCAAATAACCCGAATGGTGTGTGGTTATTGCTGTTTTTTTAATATCAGTTTCATTAATTGGAATTTGATGATATGCGCGTTGTAAGTCAATTTTAGAAAAAATTTTACAGTTATATAGATCATTGCATATGTCGTGAATATGTGGCAAGGAATAACGATCAGGTACCGTCTGTGCATTTAAGCTTCGATAATCGCCACAAGGACGATAGGTACCATCGCTCTTCTTTACCATATGCAATGGCGAGGCCCACTCACTCTTGGAGGGTCTACAAAATACCTTGGGCCACCATGTGATCGAACTCTTGTTTCGCCTGCCTCAGTAGTTCTGGGGACAGCCGACGAGTCTTACACATAACGGGTTTGCCACGGGTATCTATATGGTGGATTGTGTGTTGTGTTTATCCAGCCCTGCGTATGGTTTATTGATATCTACTAGTTGTGGATACTTCAATATGAGTGAGTGGTAAATGTTAGTCTTGTCTGTTAATGAAATGGAACATGTTATGTTGTTGTCTGTGGAGATGTCAAATGCTCTGACTATCTTGCCGTTTGTATTGTCTACTAACCTTCTGTTCCTAACATCGACTAACAGGTGGAAATTGTGGAGAAAATCTGCTCCTATAATAGGGCGTGTCGTGTCCGCTATTATAAATTCCATGTAAACGGTTGTTTACATCCCAGATTCAGCGTTACCGTGGTAACTCCGAAATTCTGTATCGTAGTCCCGTTCGCTGCATAGAGAATCAGTTTGGACTTTTCTCCATGGCGTTTGTGCAAAGATCTAGGAATTATTGATATTTCCGATCCGGAGGTCAACGAGGTATGACACACCGGTATCACGATCTTTAACAAAGAGACGAGTTGTGTTGGTCGAATCAACCGTCTCCGCTATGATTCGACCATCTAGTTTTTTGAAGCTATATGCGGTTTAAATTCACATGGTGTGACGCATTTCCTAGCCTGGTCGCCAAATTTTGTATGGAAATAACAAAGAATAGTTTTCTTGTTATTCCTGTTGGCCCTATAACTTGATTTATTGAAATTGTTGTTGAAATTGTTGTTTATTGAAATTGTTACTGCGATTGAATCTATTGTTAGTGTTGTTGATGTGACTTTGTTGTTTGGTGTTATTAATTTTATTGAATAAGCTCTCTACCTTATGGGTTAGAGCTTGTACGGACTGTTCTAAGCTATATTAGTATTTATCTCTATTGTTGGTACCTACTACCGCTACATTATCCTGTGTATACACCTGTATTAGGCGATCTGCTATGTCGCTTGTCTATCCAAGTCATCTTCGCTTATGGCTAAATGAGCTTGGATAGTCTTGGGCAGTTGTTGTGTCCACAAGTATTGCAACGTCGTATCGTCTATTTGTAAACCTATTGCTAACGTCCGCATTTCTCTAAGTAGGCTGGATGGGTTCCGATCCCCAAGCTGTAAGGAAAAAAACAATTTTTCTCTCCTCCTGTCCTGTGGACAGCCCATGCGTTGGATTATGGCTTCCTTCAGCCTCGTATATTTTGCTCGGTTCGGGTTCCATGAGTAAAAATATCTGAAACTTGTTCTATGTGCGTTTGTTTCAAGTTTTGACACTAAGTGACTATAACGTGCGTCTTCCGATACTATATATTTGCCAACTCGAATTGTGCTTCTATCTGCTTAAACCACAGTTCGATGTTGTTCACCCATAGCTGGGGTAATTTAACGCTAATCCTATCCGTGTGGAACATGTTGTTTGCTGTGTTGATATTTGTCAAGTCAGTGTTGTCCTTGTTAGCCATGGTTTACAGTTTAAAAAAATATTTAATAAAAAAAAAATCAGAAAAATGTATGTAATAGTGATTACAGCATGAGTTGAAATATTGAAATAATACTATTCAATAATAAGTGTAGTTTTGTTGTATAAAAATTTAAATTTTAAATTATCAGATTTAAATTTAAATTCAAATTTAAATTTAAAAACAAAATTATTATTTTTTTTTTAATGCCAGAGTCGCTAGTTGTTATGTATGTACTGTGCAAGTTATAGAAAAGAAAATTAAAAACAGAAAATATATAAATTATAATTAATTTACACCACACGCGGAACACAATATCCATTTATTATTTATTAGGTATTTGTATCCCTCAAGCCTGAGTGTTCCTCTCAATATTAATATTCCTTTTGAGTGTCCGATGTACAATATATCAAGTTTACCAATGTGTTATTGTAAAACTTCAAATCTGTAACACATAATAACATGCATAGCCTAGGTTTAAAATATAAACATATATAGTACAGTCACACAATATAATGTATATAGAAAAAATGTATGGATGCTAATGTCCAATAAACTGTTTAAAATTCGTCGGCTTAGCCGCGCGAATACATGTTTGTTTGATAGTTTCAATTTGTATTTACAAAAAAAAAAATTACAAGTTGCAAGTATTGTGAACGACTGCGCCAACTGAAAAATATTTCGTATAAATTTCGCTGGTAAAAAAAAACATACTTTCACAGTGCGTTCACAAGGAGAAAACCTTCGGATGCCTACGTCACGCTTGACTCGCCATATATAATATTTGTCAAAAAAAATTATGTACCGGATTTTGAAAAAAACAAAAAATTAAAAACTTTAAAAAAATATTTTTCCGGTACCTTGTAAGTACCTCCACTCAATCTGGCACCCTATGTAAATGTTTGTGTGTTTCGTCTCAAGAAATAAAAAAAAAAAAAAATAAATAAAATTTATCTACGTTGTGGGAATGTATTACTCGGCGTGCGATTTTTGTGAGCCAGTCGCTCGTTGACATATACCGTATTATATTATATTTGTGTAGATAAGTATCTGTTTTGAATGATTAATAATTTTAGTTAAATTATGAATCACCTGTTTGAATTACCTTACATTTGCATTGATGATAGGTACCGACAGTAAATTTCACTCGATTCGCTCGATATGAAAAATCGATTTCTTTGAAAATAAATTAACCTTGAAATAAATTAACCTTGAAACACATTAATCTTGGAATAAGTTACAATTGAAATAAATAGTTTAACTTTCGGTTATGATTGATTTTAAAAATTTTATGTACCGACCGAAAAAAAAATTATTGTGGCACAATTTTGCGAAGCGAGGATTTTTCTGTCTGAAATTTTGCGCAATTTTTATGGAATTTGAATGGGGTCACCGTGATTGATTGTTTAATGTTGTGTTTTCGTGTTCAAACGTCGGGGTATACCAATTTATAGTGTACCTAGTTGGTCACTATTTGGAGAAGGTCACCTAGTTGGTGGCCTAATAATGTGGTATGTATTTACATGGGGTGCACAGAAGGAGAGAAAGTAAAACAGGTACTTACGATTTGCAATACAATGATTTATTCACAAAACTAATCTACTGAAGCTAACACTCTGTAATAAAGATTCTACAAACTAAATTAGGCAAAATTAAAATGACGATGCGAAATACTAAGTTGGCGGGAATTCTGTGCCCAAAATGCGCGTGCGGTGACGAAGGAAGTTCGAAAGATTCTCGTCGCCCGTTTGGCGAGTTCGTATGTTTACGTCGGCGTTCGGCAATAGTCGGATCGTGCCGTCATTGCCGACTGGCGGTCGGCCACTGTCGTCTCGTCACTGTCGTGACGTCATTGTCGCCCGCCACATATCTATATCTAATAGTATAGATCTACAGAATACCTTAAAACATTCCTCTCTAAACCGATTCATCATTATCTAACTGTATGTATGCGATCAAGCCCTCTTACAAACTATTTGTCATGCTAGACGGATGTATTATATTATACGACGTAAGTTTTATAAGATCACACTTCATCTTGCGTAAAAACAAGTTTTCTTCAGCCTTACCTCACGAAAATAACTCCGAGTTTCCTCCACTTCACTTCACTTCGCGATCCAATTTATTCCCCAGTATTCCCAACTTGGCGAACGTTATTACCGGCCGGCCTGGGATTTGGATGGATTAGTTCCAAATCACGCCGCGTGTTCCCGATCACCGCTTTCCATCGGTAACATTCCATCCCTACTTGCCCCTAATGAAACGTGCTTATAAGGATTTACGCGCCTGTCGATTATTCCACCTTAATAAATCTCTTCGTAGTACTTAAAGAACCGAAGGAATTAAAATCAGTCTTGATTTTTGCCGTTGAAGCTTTGAGTAATCCCCGGGTTATAAGAATAGTTTAAATAGTTAGAGAAAAAATCAGATCAAGTACACCTAAAAACTATGAAGATAGAAGACATCGGCCTTTTATCTTATCCCTACTTATTTTTAGCTCGTTAAAAATGTTCTAATTCCCTTTTCACAAATATATCTTTGGTATATTTTGCCATGTATTAAGTATACTATTGTACTTCTGAAATATTAATTTGTTCACTCGTTTATCGCTTAATAGAAAAAAAAGAACACAAGTTCTCAGAAGAGTATCTATTTAGTGGCTAGAATTTAGTACTGGCAAGTTTTAGCAACTCTACTAGTACTAGTTTTAGCAAGTCGAAAATGTATTCAAAAAGCTCCATAACTTGAACACCCTCTTGCCTCTTGGATCTATAGAAGACTAAAGTCAATTTGTTGCAAATAGCCCTTTCAAGGAATGAATCAGGTTACTTATACCCACGACCTACATATTTATGTATTATAAGAGAAAGACGGCGCTCTCCAATTGTTGGCTAACGAATAATTGAATTTTTATTAACAGACGGTAACTATTTGATAACGGAAAACGAAATATTTAATATCATAATACTACTCAAATTTACCTATTTGAGTTGTTAATTCAGTGAAGATACTTTAATCATGAATATTCTGTTGTAAAATCATATTCTGCGGATTTAGGGGTTTACGGACTAAAAACTATGAAGTTTTTTATTCAATCATGCAAAAACCTTCTAGTCCAAAAAACGTACATTTTTTGCTGCGTAAACAGGACTGCAAAGTAAAAAATGAAAGCTTAAAAATGTAAGAGTATAAAGTAATTTTGGTCGGCTTAACTACATGAAACCTTTATATCTGATTGATCCCGACATAAAAAAAGGTCAAGAATTATGGGGAATTTCATTGGCTAAGAATATATTGATGTTTGTACTTTCATCTTTACGAAACTTTTTGCCCATTTCAAACAAACCTCTTTCTTCCGCCTCACCCCCCATTGAATTAGCACCGATTCTTACTTTCAACAAGAAAGCGTAGAAACTGTCCATTTTGAAACAATATTAGTACGGAAAACCTCGAACTTTGTTCGTAGTTTTACTGAAATAATATTAGAGTATTGATTGTACAACTGTATTGTCACAAAACGTGACATGGGTGTTAAAAACATAAAATATCGAATAATAAAAAATAACACAAAAATATTCCATTTCCCTCTTGTGACACCTTTTTAAAACTTGTCCATTTGAAATTTGGTATCCCTATTGGTAAAAAAGCCTTGTTTTGTAGCCTATTTCAAAAGTAGCATATTGATCAAAAATTACCCTGTACATACTGTATCAAAGATACCAATATCACAACTAAGGTACAAGTTTGAGGTTTAAAGATAATATAAATGTACATTGATTATTATGAATGTTATCTACATCTCTCTCACGAATCGATGCCTCATGACTGAGGATAGTAATGCCACTGTCTCCCTCCATCTGGAACAGTCCTACGCTGCTCTGCGGGCGGTCAGGCTCTGATAGTTTGGACATTTTAGTGGCCAAGTCCCCAAGGACTCTATAACAGTCGAGGGTGGAGGTGGGATCGATTCCTCAGTAACCTAGTTATCGGTATCAAGCAATCGTATCCATCGGTTGACATCCACGCGAATTGGATAAGAATATTATTAATGGGCCTTCTCGAAAGTATGCCTTTAGCGACCTCTTTTATGTGTAACTAGTTAGGTGCAAGTTTACCAGGATTCTTCCAGGTCTTTACTAGTACACTCATGATCTTTTAGCAATATTTCCGTTATGCGTTACGATAATATGCGAGTCTATTATCAAACATATTTATATATTTGATGTGTATTTATGAGTTTGGTGAAATCGTTTTATGTAAGATGTGTCGATTTTTTTATTAACTTGTTTGTCTACTGCTACAATTTAATGTAACTGGTGCGTGACTGCCATTTTGGTTTGTTAAATTTTCCTATAATAGAGCTTATCTAATCCGACCGGAAAATATAAATACTTGGTAGGAAACTTTATGCACGAACAATCATTAGTAAAAATGCAGGATTTGTAGGAAATTATCAGAACAATGTGACAAACTTTCTAAATTAAGGAAGAAATATTGTGAACGTTTTAAGTGGAATAATCATGCCCTTTGTTAACTTAAGCTTGAAGCTGTTTTCTCCTTAAGCCGATAAGAAAACTTTCTTCGTTACTAAAGATCACAATGTAACTCGTTGTTTTTAACTTCCTATTCTTACTTTTAAATATTAAGGCAATGTTTTTTGACACTGTTGCTAAACGACGCCATTTTGTTGACTTCTCATTGACGACAAACAATCATAAACTTTCTCGACAATTCTATATATATATTATTATTTTTTTATATTTTGATATGGGATATGGGAAAAAAAAATAATTTTACGATAGATGCGATTATACGATAACATTAAATGGCTTTTAAAAACATAGAGTATTTTAATGCAAAAGCACAGGGAAAGAGTAGTAAAAATGTATTTATTTAGTAAAATCCTCGGAATTTTTTTTTTTGAGACTTACCAAATCACAGTTTTGTATTAATTTTTTTTTTAATATTTTAAAAAATTTATATCAAAAATACATAACATGTATTCTACTATTTATTTTTTACGCTGTGACATAGTTATTTCATTTATAATTTTTACATTACCTATATCAAAATACTTCTTCGAATACAGTAATTTAGAAATTACAGTCTCGATAAACTACAATTCTTGGAGTTTGTCAACGGCATATTTGAAAGTAACCCCAAATTTAAGAATTTGGGTATATGTACAATGTACGATGCACGATGCAAACGATGAGACTCTCTGGAAACTTCGTCCCGCCACGGGGATCGTCCGAAAATGGAAGAAGGACTTACCAGAGCTGGACTCAACAAGGACGGGAAATGACGATGAAGGACCACCAACCACCAGGAGGGGCAAAGTATCCTGGAATACTCTGGAAACACCACGTCGAACTGGCGCGGCGGGACACACAAACCGAGGGGGCACAGCACACTATAACTCACTTTCACCGAAGGGGATTCGGGAATTGGTTTCTGGGAAGCTTGGAGATGGATGGCGAGTATGACAAGGAGATTTTGGTAAAAAAGAACAAAGGAAGATCAGGTATTGGAGTTCACGAGAAGGATGTATGTTGCAAGGTCAGAGTAATGTTGCTGCGCTGAGCGAATTTTCGAGACTGAATCGGTGTTAAAAAAAAGGTGACAAATTAATCGGGAGTGAATGAAGGTAGGGAACACATTTTGAAAGGAGTTCGAACTACCCATCACCCGAGAGTATCAATAATGGCAAAACCAACATCCCTTTTCATTACCAAATGTTATATTTATCCAAATTGTAGAAACAAGTTTAATACTGTATTCGATTAAAATTTTAAGAGCAAAACAAAGTAGGCCCATGAATAATTTAATTCAAATAACTGTGAATTGTTTTATGAATGTTATAAATAATACTATGGGTAATGGATTTTCGCATATTAAAGTCCTTTATTTCAGCGTTTATGCCTTTCCAAAATCTATTGCCCATTTATTGCGGGGGTCACAGATGTCTAGTTTTAAAGACGTCTTTGAAATATAGGAAACTTAATTAAACTATAAATAGGAAAAATAATTACTTGTGTTGCGATGTATTTTCAAGCATTTATTTTGAAATATATACTTTAGAACGATACTCTTATTATAACCTACGTTGTTATGAGAATAACTAAAAGGAGAAAAGATAGAAGATCTGTTCCGACAGACTTTCCTTGCTTTCCCCACATTCATTCATAAATATATTATCTCACGCATGCAAATATTGTATAAATTAATGGATTTTTCTCGGGCCTGGGTGGTTGTGATGATATCCCCTTATATTTGCAGGCCTCCTGGTCTGTAAGGGGGTTAAAAATTGGTAATATTATTGTATTATACATTTTCCTTTTTTGTGCACTGTATCTTGATACTTAATTACTACTTCTACGTTCCCTTATCCGCACCCAATGGTGCATAGGGAACTGCATCGGTACACCAAATGCAGTGATTATTGATCATTTTTTTACATGATTTTATTACATGGTGCGTGCATGAGAAGATTTATGAATGTAGAGGAAGCAAGGAGGTATGCCAGGACAGAGTGTTGTGGCGTTCTATCCTCTCTGCCTACCCCTTCGGGCAAATGGCGAGATGGTTAGTTGGTTAGTTATTACATAAAGGTAAAATGATCAGTCATACGCTTCAGTACCAGTCCAAGGTATCATACATGAAATATTCATATGAAAATCACATGTAAATAAATATTTCATGGTGACCCCCTAAGGGATTCGAACCCGCGACCTCATGCACGGTAGCCAAATGCACTACCACGATGCGGACAACCGCGTGGTGTGGTGGTATGCGCGGAGGGGATATCTTACTTGAGGTCGCTGCTTAAATAAAAAATACATTTTAAAAATTATGATAGTTAAAATAGTAACAATTCTTAAAATAAAAGGACATTACTATTGTATTTCAAAAGCTAGTAAGCCCCTAAATTCATAAAACCTCCAACTAGCGATACAAACAGATATACCTTCCATATAAAAAATACTAAATAAAAGATACATACATACAATCTTCTTAAAATTCCAATTCAGTAGCGGAATAGAAACCATTAGATTGTCTAAATAAGTTTCCGTACTTTTAATGGCGTTCTTTCACATTGTTATGGGCCTATACAGACTTTATTTGTTCTTACTTGTTCAATTTAAAAGACAAAACATTGGGAAAAACCAATATAATGAACTTACTTTCAGACGTTTTTGTATCAGCCTTTTATTTTATTACAGACTCTTAGGATTTACTAGGTATATCGTTTCAAACTGATAAATACTTGAGAAAAAGAATAGTAATGTGTTATTCAAAATTAGAAAATAGCCACTCACCGCCTTTTCTATGTAGATATGCCTACCGGTTTCAAGACGTCTCTGCATCAGGAAAAAAATGGTGCGATAATGCATTTATTGGCACGGGATAATAGTGAGGAATTCATTACATTATATTTATATGTATGTATAGTATGTTATATGTGGTGTTGGAAAAGAAGGATGAAGTATGAAAGTAATGCGATCTCTCAGCGAATGTGAAATGCGATAGGTCACATGTCAGGCGAATGTGTGCTGAGATAAACATTATCGTCAAAATTAAGAAAGGTCTACAAATGTCGAAATTTGAGAGCAGAGATGAAAGAACGGCTGAGAAAAGCATTATCGACCGTGCCTGGATGTAAGATATCGAGGAAGGCCGAGAAAGACATGGCTTTATCAAGTAAAACAAGTGCTTGAAAGTGGGCATGTAAGAAGTCGGAATAATCGACGTGCGTGCATGAGAAGATGTATGAATGTGGAAGGAAGCAAGAGAAGTGTGCCAGGACAGAGTGGTGTGGCGTTCTATCCTCTCTGCCTACTCCTTCGGAGAAATGGCGTGATGGTTAGTGATGGTTAGTTAATTTGTTTTAGTAAAAAGTGTTAAAAATGTAAAATACTACGTGGATATTGAGATACATTTTAGAGAATATTTTACATTTTTACTGTCAACGTGTTAGAAGTGTTAGCACAACGCAAAAAGCTATTACAAGCTATTTATTGCATAAATCATATAGGTAACGCAATATCGTACGCTTTTATGAACGATATTTCATTTGCGAGGTTAGGCTGAGAAAACTGTATTGAGTTTTGCATCTCTCGGCGGAGCCTTTAAATATTGGATTTCGTAATTTAAACAGACTGTTCAGTAAAGTTTTCATAGTAACTGTTCCACTGAAGCTCTCACTTCACTGTACTGGTGTAAGCTAACAAGGCTTTTAATTATGAAATGAGAAGTAGACACCGTTTATTCTCTACCCACTACAGTTGTTCAAATTGTATCAACGTAAACAATCGTATTTGTTCAAAGTTTGACGTATCAAGTAAAGTACACTGTTTAAGTACTGTTTCCAACATCCTTATGGCTCTGCATTGTCAGACATACGTAATACATGAAATGTATATAGTTATATCTACCATTTTAGAATGGAAGAAACAAATAATAAAATAATATATTTACAAACAATTGGGTTCTTCCCGATTTTTTTATTTTTATTTTTAAAAAATTTATTGAAAAATTACAATATCTAAGGAATTTTTTTTTTAAATTTTACGGTCATATGAATTTTCTAGAGCGGTTTGAAATAGCGCTATTTCAAATCACTCGCCAAAGCCTCCATTTGGCGCGGATGCGGTGTGACGTCACAGAAATATAGGCGCTCACTACGGAATGAAATTTTACGCCTTTCACGGTCGACGGGTATGACGTCATTAGCCAATAACGGGCGTTAAAAACATTCGTATTTTCGTGTTTTTTTTAAACGTAAATTTATAAATGAAAACCAAATTTTTGATCATTGAGTTTTATATCGTTGAAATTGTAAAAATATACTTTAAATATTTACAACGTTTTCATGGATATTCATGCTATCGGGAAGAACCCTATTGAATACACAAAATACAAAAGTATAATGTAAAATTTTTTTTTTTTCACAAGATGTAAAGAATGTTGGTTGCCATAAATAAGCTATTGCCCATTGACATTTCGTTTTTACGTACCTACTTACTTTTTTCGAGAAAAATCAATACATCTAAAAAATACTTTTATCGGAAAATCAATTTAAATTATCTCATTCGTAATGTAAAATCACAAAGCTAAAGTAATGTTTTTTTTAGAAATAAGTCGTTTCATTTTTTATCAATAGGATTTATGAAAAACTTTTCTTACAAATAAAGGTTCTATTTTTATGGAAGGAATAATTCATTGTGAATTATTCCCTTTACCTTAACAGTAGGCACTCGGAAGATTAAAATTCTTTTTTTGCAAGCGAAGCATGAAACGTTATGGATTTAAAGCGTGATTGCGCTTCATCTTAAAATCAAACCAATTCCAATCGTTTTCTAACATAACTCAAAAATTTCCAATTATAAAAAAGGTTGGAGGTTTCTTCTTATAGGGCCACTTGAAAAGAAATATTTTTTCAATAGGGGTGACTACTTAAGGAGCATAGACCTTTATAATCCCAAAAGGTAATAAATTTCATCCAAACCTACCCTGATCTGTTCAGATACCGATTACCCGATAACTTGCTTTATCCACTTATAGGCTTTGGCTTTTCTCGTCAAATATTTTAAGTAGTCCGCTAAGCTTTTGGTGATGGCGTGATGGTGTAAATGGATTTCCCCCAGGAGCTGAATAAATCTTTAAAAAAAAGGCACTAACCATGGATTTGTTAAGCTTACCAAGCGATTGTTAATTTAGATTTTCTTAAACGATACACATTTACTTGCAATGCGTGACGTATCGGAATACTAGAAACGCAATGTTTATTTAATTTATATTATATCGCAATTCACATCTAAGGATATAAATAATAAATTTAATGTACTATGTATTTAGTAGTTTTATTTTTTTTTTTTTTTTTATTTCTTTAAAAAATCTTATAAAACATACATGTATCATATTCCCAGGAGTTATAAAAACTCATTTTGAGACCGGTATTATTCACATTTTTAATTACACATTGCACAATAAAAAAGACGAATAAGAAAGACGATTTAAAATTAACACATTCAATACATCATATAGACATCATATCTATCATTGAAAAACATATGTAAATACAGATCTTTAAGGGCTCTTCTATGTATTGCTTTATTTATTTTTATTTCATGGGGTAGATTATTATATTGGGATCGAGAAATGTTCATTAGGGACTTTTTACCGAATTTTGTGGATCGAAATTTTGGAATGTGGAGGTTTTTTGAATTACGTGTATTGTGACCATGAAGCTCAGAGTTAAAAATTGTGTTTCAAACTTGTATGTGCTGAATGATTTAATATGGTAAGTATGGTATTTGTGATTTCATGTAATGGTATTACTTTGAATGGGAGTTGTTATTTAAATCTGAGTATTTCATAATTGTTTGCTTTAGGTATACAAATGAACATATAAAATAACTTCCTTTTATTACATACTCGTACAATAAAATAATACTCGGAAAACTTATAAAAAAGTATTTTCTTGTTTTACTGATGTATGTACGTGTGGTTTCCACATGAAAAATATTTCATATGTGATACCTTGGTCTGGCACTGAAGAGTTAAACTAGTCATCTTGCCTTCATGAAACGAATAATCAAGATTCAATGCACTTGATATACCAAGTTTGTAGCCCTTGAGGTATTCTACTTCCAGGATTTAAAACAGATATTTGTATTGCCGCATTTCAAATGTAATATTATTTTATGAGTAAAATGCCTATAATTCTTTATACAACGCAAAGCTTAGAAGCTTAAAGCTTATCTTTAGTGCTACCAACCCAATTTAATATATCTCAGACGATATAATAAATCATATCTAGGAACATAGCGAGTCTAGAACAAGTGCGTCAAATGCAGTTTTCGTTGCAGACATTGCAGTTTTATTCAGCTCTATATGGAGGCACATGCAAGTTACGTGAACACTTAGGGATATAATGAAACTTTGAGGATGAATAACGAGACTTATTTCTGCAAGGATAAATTTTCTGCTTTTCTTTAGAACCTTGCCATAATTTTTTTAGAACGTAATGGAACATAATAAATTTACGTTAAAAATTGCCTTTATTATTGACCTTAAAACTCTATAAAAACAATTTTTATGTTTCCATGTAGATATTTTTCTCATATTTGGAAATAAAACTTAAATATTATTATTTCTGTCTTATGCATAATTCATTTTTTCATGTAAATATTTAATAGTGTCTTAAAGGCAGAGAGTATGTATGATTTCTCTACATAATAATTCTTAGCATAATATTTATTTAAAAAGTCAACCGATTACGCATAATTTTATAGTCAAATCTTTAACTTAATTAAATTAATTAAATTAATATCAAAGTGTATTTTATGGCTTCATGATGATAATTTTTTCTACGAAAACTTTAGTAGATATCACATAATTAAATAATAGTAGGTATATTAACAAAAAAAAAATAATGATAAATTTAAATGAAAATATATATTTTTTTTAGACTTTTAAATAATTATGTAAAGCTTTAAAAGTAGTGTGACTGTGGTGTTTCACTTCCATGTTATAAAAAAATATTTGAACCAAGTAAAAAATGAAGGTATCATTTATTGTTTTATCTTTATGAAATATTTTTAGACCCTTGAAAGAAAAGAAAAATCAAAAGTAAATACCAACTTTCTCATTAATTCAGTGGCTTTTATACAGAAACAGCTGTCAAAGTGCTAGGTTATAATAATTCTAATAGTTTAATTTGTGAAATTAATACAATAACTCACAGAAATCTTTATTTTTCAGTTCTTATGAGTTGAACACGCACGGAAGGCCTGGGAATGTTTCCGGGCGTGGTGGTGCTATGGCTACTGCTATACCTCCCCCCGGGACAGGCGCTAGCTGGAGAGCTGCGCTTCTCCCACCCGCTGTACAACCTCTCCATCCCCGAGAACAGTGTGGGCAAGACCTACGCCCGCCAGCCGCCGGGGGAGGAGACCCTGGGCCTACACCCCTACCCCCGGTACTACTAAACATACGATGTCAAGTACGAAATCGTCAACGGTGATAAGAACAAGTTTTTCAAAGCTGAAGAGAAGCTTGTAGGGGATTTTGTTTCCCTATTCATTCGAATAAGGACTGGCAACTCAGATGTGCTGAACCGCGAAAGAAAGGAAAAATATACGCTCGAGGTACGCGCGACGGTATCGCGAAGAGATGGAAAAAACAAACTCCTACTAGAAACAGATACAAGGACCGTCGGGGGGGTGTATTTCAATCCACTGGGTCCGCTCACGCAGCGCGTGCTAAATTGACGGTTAAGATAAAGAGAGTCAATTTGTTTGCCCCAGAAATTTATGTGAAACAGTTTTCAGATATAGCAGAAAACTCGAGAGAAGAAATTTACGCTATTGTTAGAGTAGCCGATAAAGACGAAGGAACTCACGGCAAAATTAAGAGCTTAGAAATTGTAGACGGCGACCCTGATGGTAATTTTCGTATTGAGGAATACCACCGAAACAAAGCTACAAGTCCGTTTCCGTTCATTTAGTCGACGTTAATGACAATGCTCCCGTATTTCACAAAGAAATATACGAAGTGAATGTTCCTGAAACCGCACCAGTAAACACTCCCGTTATTAGATTAAAGGTTGCCGATTTGGATTTGGGAAAGAATGCTAAAGTATTCCTAGAAATCGTAGGAGGTAATGAAGGAGGAGAGTTTCTTGTCAATCCCGAAACTGGAATGTTGTACACTGCGGTAATTTTAGATGCGGAGTCAAAAGCGTTTTACACTCTTACAGTATCGGCAATTGATCAAGGGAGTACTGGCAGTAGAAAACAATCATCAGCCAAAGTCAAAATAAATGTTTTGGATACCAATGATAATGACCCATTATTTGAAAAACCAGAAATTAAGGTACGTTTAGATGAAAATGAGTCTCCCGGTACATTTGTTACCAAAGTGACCGCAAGAGATAGAGATGCTGGCGAAAACGCTTACATATCTTATAGTATTGCTAATTTGAATCCTGTACCTTTTGAAATAGATCATTTTTCCGGGATTATTAAAACAACTCAAGTATTGGATTATGAAAGTATGAAAAGAGAATATATTTTAAGAATCCGAGCAAGTGATTGGGGTCTACCTTATAGACGACAAACTGAAACACAACTAACGATCAAAATTAATGATGTGAATGATAATAGACCTCAGTTTCAGAAAATGGATTGCTCAAGTCACATATCACGCCATGTAGCAATAGGAACAGAAATTTTTACAGTTTCAGCAATTGATTTAGATGCAGGAAGCATTATAACTTATCAAATTATATCAGGAAATGATGAAAACTGTTTAAATGTGGATTCAACTACCGGACTTTTAATTATCACGTGTGATTTGAAAAAAATTCGGCAAGACTCGATAGAATTTGAAATAACAGCTACTGATGGTACGCATCTTTCAGATGTATTGAAAATACATTTACATCTTGTGGTTAATAAAAAAATTGTTGTATCACCTGGAAGGCATTCAAATGATGATATCGGGCAGTTTCAATGCAAAGATACAGGAGTTGGGAGAAGATTAGCTGATGTGGTAGCTTCTGCTGAAAAAAATAATGTTCAAGTTCGTGATCCAAGCCAAGAAGAATTTGCAATGATGCCTAGTCGATATGGTGAAAACGTTCACACTCCAGAGTTTGCAGATTTTCCTCTTGAAATTAAAGTTAATGAATCTGTTAACTTAGGAACAACTTTAACTAGAATAAAGGCCAAGGATCGAGATCTAGGATACAATGGAAAACTCATATTTGGTATATCTGGAGGTGATAAAGATTCCGTGTTCCGGATCGACCCAGAAACAGGAGACTTGAAAGTTATTGGTTATCTTGATAGAGAACGTGAGAATCAATACTTTCTAAATGTCAGTGTGTTCGATTTGGGTAAACCACAAAAAGGATTATCCAGAGTCTTACCAATAACAGTTTTAGACATAAATGACAACCCCCCAAAATTTGAGAAAATTTTAAGTAAATATAAAATTTTAGAAAATGTTATCAACGGTACCATAGTGTGCAAACTAAAAGCAACCGATGCAGATACTGGGGAATTCTCAAAATTAAAATATTTTATCATAACCGATACTTCTGACTTCACAGTACATCCCCTAACAGGGATATTAAGCGTATTTGGCCAGCTCGATAGAGAAAGACAAGGAAGCTACGAATTAATAATTCGAGCCAAAGATAACGGGGGCTTGTATTCGGATGCCATAGTTAATGTATTAGTCGAAGACGTCAACGATAATCCTCCTAAATTTAGTTTGCCGTCGTTTTATGTAAAAGTGAGAGAAGATGTTCCAATAGGAACATTAGTAGTCATTTTAAGTGCAGTAGATCCTGATATAGGTTTGGGGGGAGAAATCAAGTACTCAGTTACCGAACAAGGTGATTACGGTGGATTTTTTCAAATCGACGCGTTGACTGGTACAATCCGCACCGTAAAATCTCTCGACTTTGAAGAGAGGCAGCTTCATAATCTCGTGGTACGTGCTTCTGACCGTGGTGTTCCCGCGTTGTTTTCTGAATCTACGTTAGTTGTGGAAATTATTGATGTGAATGAGAATCTATATTCTCCAGTGTTTGATGATTTTGTGCTTGATGGTTCAGTGCGTGAAAATCAGCCAGTGGGTACGAGAGTCATAACGGTGAAAGCTTCTGATGCTGATCCTCCTGGAATGGATTCTAGAATTACTTACAGCATCAAAGGAGGGTCTGGAATGGGATACTTTTCTATCGACAATGAAGGTAAGTTATTTTTACAACACACAAATGTTTACAATACAAAAAATGTTATCGTAGAAAATTAAGAAAAATGTAAAAAGTGAAAGTAAATAGATCAATGATTTCCTGTTTAAGTATTAAATTTATAACCGGAACAAAACAAATAGGAAAATTAAATTAAATCGCTCTATAATGCGTGAAAACATATAAGCACAATAATGATGTATTATGTAATTTTTTATGTTTTAAAAATAGTATTTGAAAGCTTTACCATATTTTTTAACCAAATCCAAATCGATATTTACATTCAAAACCATTTTTATCAAATTTATCTCTTTCGGGTTTTATTCTACTACACGTTTCGAGATATCATATTAACATAAATGTGCAATATGCAAATTAGGTATACGGCTATTCAAATACATATCTATTATTTATTATTCATGTATATAATTTTAAAATGCGAAAATATGTATTAATCATAACGATACTTAGCATAGATAATAATAGTACAAAATATAAAAAATATTAAGGTACAATATCGTTTATGTTTTTACCATTGCATTTTTAGCCGTTGAGATACTATCCGTAACTACAATTTTTCATAATCATCAAAAATTGATTTACAATATTAGGAAGGTATTTTAACATATATGTAGAGCTTTCCAATATAGATGTAACAACATTTTTAATAAAGTAATTTGGTAATAATGTTAATATCTATTGTTTCTTGATGCTGTTGCCTTGGGATTAATACAAGAGCACTAAGATTCATGGCAATGTCTATCAGTCTAGTTGGGGTATACCGCCAAAGGCACAATGCTCAGATTGCATTGTGCCCATTGTATTACATAATATTAATTCATCACAACTGAAATCTATTTATCCCATGTAAATGTTGAGACGCAGACGGATACGTTTGTGCTATACCACTTCCTCCACCCTTCACCCTTTTGGTATTTAATTAAGTACTGCCTAAGGTTTAAGTCTCAATTATTTAATTAAAATTTCTATGAAATGTTTCTGGAAACATCATAATCTACAGGCAATCTAACATTTTGATTAACTTTAATGCAGGTTGTTTAAAACTTATGATTGATTGGCAATTATCATCCTCCACGTCTTCTTCTTCTTTCGCCACGTTCGCTCCTATGTGGAGCACGTGGACATTACTAGATCCCTCCAGGAGACCCTGTTACCAGCCAGCTCTCTCGCCTACTCCCACGTCAGGGCCGCATCCATCAGGTCAGCCGAATACATCCGTAGGATGGTCATCGACGGTCTGCCAGGACGGCATGATCCTGCAAGCGTAAAGAAGAGGCAGCTCGGGTTCAGGCTCTCCCGAGGCATCCGGAGTACATGCCCAAGCCAGGTCTAACGCTGCATCTTCACGACTTCAGTTATTGGAGGTTGCTGCGTCCGTTCCCTAACTTCAGCGTTGGTTATGAAGTCAAACCACCTAATGCCTAGAATCTTTCTCAGACACAGTTCTCAAAACTCAACAAGCGAGCATTCTGAGCTTTTGTGAGGTGCCAGGATTCGCATCCATAAAGGAGCACCGGCACAATACAGAAGTTAAAGCGTCGGCATTTTGTTTTCCAGTCCTCCACGTACTGTCTGATATTGCTTTTCTGACAATTTTTTAGATAGTGAAATGAAAATTATTTTTATAATAGCGATCTTGTGTAACTGTACGTTTATTATCGGTAAGGTTTGGTTCAATGATATAACCATTTAGTTTATTGAATTTACAGTGAATATACCTACGTTCAAATTAATTCAATGGGGGTTTTGGACAGTGTCGGTGGTGAATGGTTCAGAGTTTGATGTTTGTTCATAGGAATGTGTTGGGTAAATTACAAACTGTACACTGTTTACTCAGCGAAATATGGTCGAGGATCTTAATAAACATTGTTTAACAGAGCCAGTTATGGTTATCCGGAGAACTTAGTAGGTACTACTCGTATATAGTAACAATTATTGGGCGGTGAATAATCTCCGATGTAAATTCTCAAGATATCGTAAATTCAAATAGTCTTGTTCATTACGAAAATATTTCTATATTAAGTATAAGAATGTATTATGATTAACAGAAAACATCAAAATACTCTTGTTATTTTTAATAAAGGTATTAATTAATTATTTCGTTTTTAATTTACATGATGTAAAAATCATTTCTTTTAATGAAATTCCTTTCATTTTTTCACCAATAAAGGACTAAGTAAATAAATTTGATAAATATCAATATGATGACAAAGACGCATATTAGAAACAAACTATTTAGTTTCTGTAAAATGTTTTTATAGTGTCTGTATAATATCATATTTTCATTAGAAGTATGACAGACTATTTTACATCAGGCTCTCGGCGTCCTGGACTGTTGACAATTCGCCGGCAGTTTGCGTCAGAGCTGCGGGACGTGGACTTGACTTGTTAGGTTGCAGGGGGCTGGCGGTCAATCGCTTAGCCTGAAGGCAGTTTGTGTAATCCATATGCTCCATATAGGGAGCGGATATGGTATGATGATGATGATGACTAAAATAAAAAAATATATTATAAAGAAAACATCTGTCAAAAAAGGATTATTAAAATACTTTATAAACAGTGGGATAAAATTTAAAAAAGTTTATTGGACCTTGTTAGTTAAGCGTAAAATTTTTTTTTTTTTGCGAATTTCCGTCAACATTATTTATTCTAAAACAAATGTTTAATAGGCGCTTCCACTCACAATTTTCATAATTTATATTCTTTCTAGTGCTTTGTTTACGACACCCTGAAAACTTTCGGCATAAAGTGGTTACTGGATGTTGGTATGTTAGGCAACGAAGGACCCTAAAAAATAATTTTATATTCCCATCCTGTAGAGGGTTAATTGAATATCTATGTAAATATTATACTTAATTAAAGTTTTTTTACATTTTAAAAGTCAAACTCATACTTAGCATTTAAAATAGGTAAGGTACATGAGAAGATGTATAAATGTTGAGGAAGCAAAAGAAGTGTGCCGAGTCTCTGTGGTGTGGCGTTCTATCTTCTCTGCCTACCGCTTCTAGAAAATGGCATAATGGTCAGTTAGTCAGTTACTATCTATAAACTTTACGAATAATATTTTTTATTAGTGACTAAAAAATTGAGAATCCCACAATCTCGTTGCACAAAACTTTTTAAAAAGAAGTTAATCATCCAAATAAATATCCTCTGTTAACTTAATTTTAGTAGCAATTACATTGTAGTTTTCCATAATTATGAAATAGAACACACTTTTGTTTTAAACTACTCATTTATTGTTTAAATGTCAAGGCATCAGGTTCTCATCAGAATGTCCGTTGTTGACAATCCATCGACAGTTTACTTCAGAACTGCGGGACGTGGATCCGACCTGGGAGGATTTGGAAACTGGCGGCCGATCGCTTGGATTGGAGCAGTTTTGAATCCACTCTACGTAGGGAGCGGATATGGTATGATGGTGTTGATAATGGTTTTGGAACAATAAATTGGCCCTGAAAATACGTGAAAACAAAACAAAAAATTACTTTGATCGTCATCTTCTACGTTCATTTTGTACGTAATCTATGTACTAAAGTGTACTTAGCACCATTTTTGCAACATAATATCTATCGTATTATATTTTTATTATATTGTTTTGTTTTTGTTTTTATTTGGTGGACAGCCAACAGACTTACACTTATTTTAAATATATGCAACATTAAATTCTAACAATAAAAAGGCTATCACTTAAGTATCTAAAAATATTGAAACATTTATTATTGTTGCAAAGTACCCATCCTGTACACAGTTGCTTATTTGTAATATGTAAAGTAAATTAAAAATAAATGCACACGCTTTCAAAATAAAATTAACATTCAAGGGTTTTTGAACAAGCAAAAATACCCAAATTTATTAAAATTAACGAAATGTAAATATTAGGTACACATGGTGACCGCTTATGCGCCTAAGATGCTTAAAAAAAAAAAAAAAAGTACAAAAAAAACACTTACGACCTCCTCTTCGTTAAAAATAAATATGCACACGCTTCCAATTAAAAATACTTCAAGGGTTTTGAACCAGCAAAATACCCAGAAATTATAAATACGTAATGTAAATTTTTACGATAAACATAGAATACATAATAACGTTACGACGAACCTTTATCACAATGTGATTTATTTCTTGTGTCATGTGCCAGATAGTTCCGTGCATTATTTCATAACCATTAAATGATTACCTACATGAAAAATTCTGGATTAAATAAAGAAAAAAAATACGTCAGAAACTTGTGATTGTCCGGGAGCGTAGCGCAATCGGAATTACAATTTCTAGGTTCAAACTCTACCCACCAAAGAACAATTTCTCGTATGCTAATATCAATTATAATCCTTATTACAAGTTTTTAATTTCATTTTGGTGAGTAATTACTTCAAGTAGGTAACTTCAATTTCAGCATGATTTTTCAGTTAACCACTTAAAACACATATCCTCCCCATTCATACACCTCACGTACACACACGAGTAAGTCGAAATGTATTAATGTGACATGATTGTACATTACTTAACCACCTGTCGTTAAATTTATAGTAAGTACATATTTCAGCATTAAAATGCATTTCCAGTTGTAAGCCAAAAAAATAAATAGTTAACAAGTTAACTCAGTATTAGAACACACTTTTTATACCACAAAAAGTTTTATAAAAAAGACAAAATTCGTAAGTACTTACTTATTTACATTGTACTTACTTCGAGCAACATTTTTTAAAGATTTTCTTGATGGACACATTTCGGCAGGTATTTCATAAGACCGGAAATCCGGTTTTCTTCCGTTCGAATGTCTTCCGGGACGAAGACAGAATTTACTAAATTTCTCTCTAAAATTCAAATTACCCTTCAGGTACCTACTTATTACCCACTTTTACTGGCTCTTGGTACAGAAAGCAGCCTATTCCGTCAGTAGGGGTAGTGGAATAGTGAACAACCTGAAGCCTTAAATAACTAAAGTCCCCTCGCAGCCTCCATTGCTTCAGACATCTTTTCACGTCACAATGCAAAGGCTTTGGGGACAAAGGAATTTTCAGTTACCTATTTTATCAAAGGCCCGTTATTTTATAATTCGGTAACGCTATGTTTCTAAAGCGAAAAAATCACCGACAAAGATATTACTTTAGCCATTGTAATTAAACAATGGTTGTTTTGTCAAAGGGATAATTTTGTTTATCATAAATACGTTGAAATTAATTGACTAATTTTGAAACAAAATTTTCGTAATGCTGCAGTACTCCAGAACTACAATATGAAGTATTTATTTTTCCAGTGTGATATTTGATAACTGTATTTTAAATCTTCGTTTTTCAATAAATTATGTTTACTATGAAAAAATATTCCATGGATATTTAAGAAATATCAAAAGTTTAAATTTAACAGTGCTAGAGAAAGGCAATTCCATTTATTTTTAACAATGTGTATTGACAAAACTTTTCAACTATGCTACATAAAGTTCCTCAAGAATAATTAATTTTGAAATTTGTGTTTTTCTATGGTGCAACTTATTTACTTTGTTTCTTTAAG